>LPNX010925576.1:319177-335114 GCA_001517045.1 Pseudotsuga menziesii | reverse complement strand
CATTTCCCCAAGGACAGAATTCTGCGTCAGCTTCTACTGTAGCAGGGGGCAGTTCAACTGCCTCTGACCCTAATTATATCAACATGGTTAGATCCTCTAATTTGTTGCAAACCAAGAGCAAGAACTATGAGAAGGAGAAAGAGACCGAGTAGAAAGGTAAAGCTGTAGCTGAACCTTCCAATCCCCTTACTATAGAGAAACCATTGGAAATAATGCCAAAGATACCCAAAGGTGTCTCTAAGAAGGCTTTGCATAATCCCAATCGGGCTGCTTCCAACTACTCAGTAGTTGAAGATCTAGCTCAAACCCCATGTGCAATGTCTGCTTTGGAGGTGCTTCATAGTTGTCCCGCCCAGCGGGATGCCCTTTTAGCAGCTCTAGGTAGTATGGACTCTTCAGGTCTCACGGCGAAGCTTTGTTTGTCTGATGTCAAAATTCGCCTTCCTTACCATGTAGCCCTATCCATAGATGTTGTCCATGGTGGTAAGACCATTGGACGAGCTGTTGTGGATGAGGGAGCCTCTACTTGTGTCATGTCCCTGGCATGCTGGAAAGCTCTAGGATCCCCAGAGCTGGTCCCATCAACCACTTTACTTACTGCTTTCGATGGACGGTCTTTCCGTCCACATGGTATCTTGCCAGCTTTCGAGATTAAGTTGGCAGGAAAAGCGGTTTCTGTTGAAGTTGAAGTGATTGATGCCCCCTTGGACTATAATTTGCTTTTGGGGAGGAATTGGACTTATGCAATGACTGCTGTTGCATCGGTTGTTCTTCGTGTTGTGGTATTCCCACATGAGGGCAAGTTGGTTACTGTTGACCAACTTGATTTTACTCGAAAGGGCCGTTTAGAGTCTAAGGATTCCAATGTACCATTGGTTGATCAGGCCAAGCCTTCTCAGAGCTTGGGGGCTGGATTGTATTCATCTTTGATGGGCTCATTCGACATCCCAGCCCCGGTTAACTATATCGGTTCCACTAGTGTGGGGAATTCCATCACTTCAGTGATGGATAGGACTGATCCTTGGGTTCTCCCAACCCCCCAGGAACCGGAAGTGCCCTTGTCAGCAGTGGAAGTGGCATATCAAGATATTACCCAAGCCACTGCTGACCCTATTCCAGATCCTTTTTCAGTCTCGGATGATCTGGAAGAAGTCTATATGCCTGCATGGGCAGAGAACTCTTTACCTTCCATAGATTGCTTAGAAACCGTTTTACCTTCTGATGAATCCATTCTGGAAGCTATGTGTAGTCGTGAGAAGATATGTGAGGATCTTCATCACCGGTCTTATTTCCTTCCAGAGCTAAGCAAGATCGAAAACCAAGAGTTCCATATGAGACTGCCTGGAGATGTTGATGTATCTGTGAACCCTTTGCCTAGGGAAGGGGTGTTTGCCGAGGGGAATATGGCAAACATTTCCGCTACTATACCCATCAACATTTCCATCAACCCAAATATTGTGGAAAATATCTATATAGGAGCAAACTGCTCTCCAGAGGAGATTGCTATCTATATGGCCCTTTTCAAGGAATTCCGAGATATCTTTGCCTGGTCATATGAGGAGATGCCAGGCATTGATCCATCTATTGTCCAACACGAGATCCGTACCTACCCTGATGCTAAACCTGTTCGGCAAAAATTACGCCCCGTGAACCCGCGTAAAGCGGCGGCTGTGAAGGCAGAGGTTGAGAAGCTCTTGAAATCTGGTTTTATATATCCTATTGCTTTGACTGAGTGGGTGTCCAACCCAGTTCCTGTTGACAAAAAGAAAGGGACTATTCACGTTTGTACTGACTTTCGAGACCTTAACAAAGCTTGTCCCAAGGACAATTACCCCACACCCTTCATTGATCAGATCATTGATGCATGTGCGGGGAGTGAAGTCTTTTCTTTTATGGATGGTTTTTCCGGCTACAATCAAATTCAAATCAAACCGGAAGACCAACATAAAACTGCTTTTATTTTCCCTTGGGGTACATTCGCCTATAGAAAAATGCCCTTTGGATTGAAAAATGCAGGGGCAACTTTTCAAAGAGCCATGAACTTTTCTTTTCACGATATAAAAGCCATTGTCGAGCCTTACCTAGATGATCTACCTGCTCATTCTCGCAAGAGGATCCAACATCCTAATCATTTGAGGTTGATTTTTGAGAGATGCAGATACTACAAAATTCGCTTGAATCCCCACAAGTGCGTTTTCTGCGTCGAGTCAGGGAGACTACTAGGATTCATTGTTTCAAGCAGGGGCATTCAGGTGGATCCCCTAAAAGTAGAGGCCATTGTAAATTTGCCTCCTCCTCGCACACTCAGACAACTTCAGAGTCTACAAGGTAAGTCTAACTTCCTTCGACATTTTATTGTAAATTATGCCAAGATCACGAAAGGTTTCATGCGCCTGCTTAAGCAGGACACCCCATTTGTATGGGATGAACCTGCACAACTTGCGTTCGAGGCATTGAAGAAAGCCTTGTTGTCGGCTCCTTTATTGTGCCCGCCAGACTATTCTAGGGACTTTATATTATATCTGGCTGCATCGGAGTCCACCATTGGAGTAGTGCTAGTTCAGGAAAACGACAAGCTCGTTGAACATGTTGTGTATTATCTCAGCCGTGCTTTGGTTGGGCCTGAGCTTAAGTACTCTCACGTCGAGAAGTTAGCCTTAGCGGCTGTCTATGCTGTACAGAGGTTACGGCACTACATCTTACTGAGGACCACTACTGTAGTGGTGGATGTCAACCCTTTCCAATATGTTTTATCCCGACGTATTGTTGGGGGGAAATTTAACAAATGGATAGTCATTCTCCAAGAGTTTGACTTAGTTTTCCAATCCGCTAAATCTAAAAAGTCCTTAGTATTTGCTGAACTTATAGCAGAGTTCCCTACGGAAGATGATGTAGTGATTCAAGATGACTCATTCCCAGATGAGCGCATCTTCCTTATAGCCACCTCTGATCCTTGGTACGGAGATATTCTCATATATCTCTAGACCTCGAAGTGTCCTGCCGCTTACTCTAGAGAAGACCGACGTAAGTTAAGACTTCATGCAAAAAACTACCTCATAATCGGAGATACTTTATATCGGAGAGGGGTAGATTCTGTCTTGCGTCGCTGCCTTACTCATGAGGAAGCGGAGGTTGTCCTAAATGATTCTCACAGTGGAGCATGTGGGGGTCATTTATCTGGGTTAGCAACGGCCCAGAAAATCCTACGTGCCGGTTATTTCTGGCCCTCAATCTTTAAAGATTGTGTGGAAGCAGTAAAGCGTTGTCACCCTTGCCAGCTATATACCAGAAAAATGCGGTCGCATCCTGCTCCCTTATTTCCCGTCGTCTCGGTAGGCCCCTTTATGAAGTGGGGGATTGATTATATGACATGCAACCCAGCCTCGGCTGGGGGGCACAAATACATCATTGTCGCTGTCGACTATTTCACCAAATGGGCAGAGGCAATGCCTACTTTCAAGGAGGACGGGGAAACAGCAGCTTTTTTCGTTTTCAATCAGATTATTGCTAGGTTCGGTATTCCAAAGGTGATTGTCACTGACCATGGCAGTCATTTTCAAAATAGCATGATGACAGGACTGACCTCCATGCTCGGATTTCGACAAGAACACTCTTCTCCCTATTATCCGCAAGCAAATGGTCAGGTTGAGGCTGTGAATAAGACTTTAAAGACCATCCTTAAACGTACTATTAATACAGCCTGCTCCAATTGGCACATCATGTTATACCCTGCTCTTTGGGCTTATCGAACCAATGTCAAAACTGCTACGGGTTTTTCCCCCTTCCAACTCATTCACGGGGTGGAAGCTATTACTCCAATTGAGTGCGAAATCCCATCTTTACAGATAGCTATTCATGTGCTTCCTGACACGGATGAGCTTGAAGAACGGTTGTTACACTTAGAGAACCTTGATGAGCAGCGTAGAGATGCGCTGACCGCGAACCAGGCTCATAAAAATAGGGTTAAAGCTCAATACGATAAATCGGTTAAGCCTAGGATTTTCTCTGAAGGGGAACTTGTCTTGCTCTGGGACCAAGATAAAGAACCCCTGGGGGCAGGTAAATTCAAGGCCATGTGGTTGGGACCCTATGTCGTGTCTAAATTTTTGAATAAAGGCGCATATGAATTAATGGATTATGATGGGAATAAGCTGCCGGAGCCTAGAAATGGGCTCTACCTGAAGAAGTACTACGCTTAGGCCTAGCACTTTTTCTTGTATATTAGTGTATGTATTTTATGTACATTAGGTTGTTAGTCTTGTTTTTTATACAATCTGCTGGTGGTTGCAGATGCTTTCCGGAATGTATGTAGTTTTTGCTGATGGCGCCAGCCGTCATACTTGTAACCTGGCTTCGGCAGCATGGGTTATCTATTCCCCCACAGGACAGCTTGTTGCCGCGGGAGGCGCTTGCTTGGGTCCTGCCTCTAATAATGTTGCTGAATATAGGGAAGTTATTGAGCTTTTATGGGACGCGTTGTCACGTGGTATTACCCAACTGGAGGTCCGTTTGGATTCCCAATTGGTTGTTTCCCAGCTCAATCGAGCCTACCAGGTACGAAACTCTACATTGTTACGTCAGTTTATGAGAATTCGTTCATTGGAAAGGCATTTTGAAGTTATTACTTTTAATCACATTCCAAGGAGCCAAAATTCAGTATCTGATGCATATGCTAACTATATTTTGGACTGGCATCTCACACACATTCAATAAAATTATACAGCATAACACATAAAAAACATTTGTAAATATACTGACAACCAAACACCATATATATATATATGTATGTAAATATCTGTTCATACAATAGACAGGTCGAGTCTGATCCGTAGATCCCAAAATATCCAAAATATACAAAAATATGGATCGTAGTCCATCAAAATGCCCTAAAAACTATGACCGTCCGCCGTGACCACTAGGACCTGGCTGGTCCCCGTGATCTCTACGTCCTCTGGCCTCCTCAGCCTCCTCGGCTGTAGCTGCCTCGACCGCATCCCTGTAGACCACTACTGCCCGAGCTACCCGTCTGAAAAGACGTAGCCAGGCTGGGGGCACTCCTACGACAAACTCCTGCAAGGCTGCAGGGAGATGCTCTATGCGTATGGTGGGTACTCGCTTGATAAGCCTCGTCAGCTTTGCCTCAAGTACCTGAATCAGCCCAGGATCTCCTCCTGCTACAGGACATACAAAGGTGCGCGGATACCCTGCGGGGCGGACCGGTCCAATATCTGCATTTTGACATATGAGTTAGGATTAGACTTGTACATATGTATATATCTTATATCATTGAAAAATTTATAAAAATTTAATAATGATAAAAATTAAAAAGACTTACCCATCTCTCCCCATGCTCCTCCTGGAGGGAGGACTAGATCTGGATCACCTCGGAAATCTAATCCGGCATATGGGAACTGCTCCAATGCAGGCACCTGATGTTCCCAACATGTGTAGAAATCGTCGTCATACATACTCTGGACTACATCTCCTCCTCCTTGACGGAGGAAGATGTCACCCCATCTGCTCAGCCTCGGCTGACGTGGATGTCTGATCTCTAAGGGTATTGCAGGGCTCATGGCTGGTACCCTCTCGAAGAAGAACGCAACCAATATGCTAGCATACCCGAAGTTCTTCCGTCTCCCTCTCCTGCAATCGGATAATTGCCTCTTCATAAGAGGGGAAATTCCCGAGCACCAGTCATATAGGGTGCCTCTGAAACAATCTACTGCTACTCTCATCTGAGTCCTGGTAGCATGATGTAGTCCTGATGTTCCTGAAAGTCTAACCACAGTGCTGGTCAATACCTGTAATGTAAAGTCCTGTATGTCTGCGATGTGTATGCTACTGCCCTTCTTCTGTGTTCCTGGTCTGCAGAATACGTCAACATAATTCTGAACACTTAGAGGGTCACCACTCCTGCCAGTGCCCTCTAAGTTCACCGGGGCTCCCCGATGTGATAATCCAGTAATAAAGTAGATATCCTGAGTGGTAATCTCCAAAGTCTCACCCTCAATGTTAAACATCCCAAGGTCGTGATCCCAGTAGTTTACCAAGAACTCCAGTATACGGACATTGGCCCGCATTGGTGATGTACAAAAGAACTTATACAAACCACTATTCCATAAATCTTGAATGGTGGGCGGACTTTGGAATGCCGCTTGGTCCATTTGCTCATGTTCTCGTTCCCTCCACTCCAGCACCATGATGTCCTGACAAAAAACATGTATTTTAATTCAGTAATTCATCAAAAAAATTTAAACATTTGAACTCATTTCAAAGCATTTATCTTTAGCGCAGTATGCGCGACTGTCCATTGGGACAGGTCACGCATCATGCGCGGCTTCCCTATGCAGTAGCCCGCGCATGAACCGCATATGCGCGACTTTCATGCGTGGCAACCTGCGCATGCATTCTGCTATCCTTTCAACTAATGAATTACAATAAATTGACCATTAAAAATACAATTTGTTGGGATGAAATTAAAGAGCACTGGGTGTAGAATTACCTGCAACTGACGGATTCGAATTTCACCGGTCCAATTGTCCACCATGAGCAATCAAAGGTAGAGGGTCAAATGCTCCTTTTTGGTCCAAAAAGTGAAATGGTAAGAAATGTTTTGTTTTTCAATCTATTTATAGAAATATTATTTCACAAAGTGGGTTTTTTCTATAGTTTGAAAACGTTAATTGATTAATATCATTCTTTTTTGTGCCTTGGAGCAAGTTATTAACTATTTCAAAGTGTTGATGCTTCTATAGGGTGGTTTTTGCTCTTTCCAACACATGTTGGCAACTTATCATCCACATTAACCTTAGTATTCAACATTTTGCCACGGACTATGGTATTTTAAACCGTTAGTCCCTTGTCTCTACCATTGTTCTTCCGTGGCTAGGATCCCTATTTCATGAGTATCATCCTTATATGCCTTTGTCATCCGTTGGTACTCATTCCGCCACTATTTCAGGCCCGGGTGTTTCCTCATATCTATTTTTCACGTCAAATAGAGCTTCATATGAATCTCTCTTTATAAGCTATCCCGTTATAGGACTCCCCACCTTATGGAGTTTCTTTAGGCCCAGGTCTGACTCCTTAAAAATAGACTTGACTGCCGAGTTATCTCGTCCATTCAAGCTCGTTAAGAATATGTGAACGGGCATTCGCATGGTGGTAGGTTATCTCTTTCTCGTCCCATGCGGAATAGTACGAGAAAGGATCACTCTCTTTTCTTCGGAATTGAGAAGAGTATTCTCAGGTATAGGTTCACCTTTTCTTCTTCGGAAGTTAAGAGAGTTCTTTTGAGGTTTGTTTTATACTTTTTCGGACTTAAGAGACTAAATTGGACAAAAAAGGACCCCCCTGGAGTCTTCTTTGGCGTTTTCAGACTCTCTAAATATGAAAGCACCAAACGAGCATGTACTAGTTCGGGCTCGTTAAATCCACGGATCAGTGTATCAAGCATTATTTTCCCGTCTTTTCAAGCTTGTTAAAAAATGAAGAGGGAACCGAGTTGGCTTTCCTGGACTCGTTAAAACTTAACAGGGAAGGAAAGGAAGAAGTTTTCTCTTGTTTTCAGTAATGGCAACATGTCATCCTTGAACATAGCACTCTTTTGCCTTCCGATATCCATGTTTCAGTGTACATCTGTGTTCAGCTACCACTTTGAGCCTTTGCTTCTCCTCTTGTCCTTTATACATGGGGAATCTGATCATGTCTCCTACATGACAGATAAGTCTAGTTGTCCTATCTATCTGTTATACGCTGCCTTGGGTCATCTCTGTGTCGTGCTCACTGTTCAAGGATTCTTCTCACTATCTGATTTATAGCCTGATCTAATCACCGTTATATCTGTTATCCTTTTCCTTGTGTTTACCTTCTTTTGCCCAGTTCCTAGTCACTCTTGTGATCCGTTGGAGGATCTATTGCCTTCCCTATCACAGTATGGTTCAGTTTCAGCACTGCCTGATGACGAAGACCTAGAGTTTGATGGTAGTACCTCTGGATTCACTTTCATCATTGGTGAACTCCTTTGCTTCAGTTGTCAATTATCATCTATTGGTTGACAAACTGTTGAATCCTCTCCATGTTCGACTTCAGCTTACCCTTATTCACATGGCTTGGATTGTACTTGGTTCTTTGGGATATTGCATGAAGACCTTAGTTCCTCATTTATGAACTAAGTTGCGCAAGACTATGTTCCGTTTCCATATCCAGCTTCCAGATCTTTGAAGACTCATCATTGTTATATTGTGGCTTTGATCCACCTTTGTACATACGTGGTTTTACCCGTATTATATGATGTACTCTCATATAGTAAAGGAGCTAGTGTTCCAGTAAATTGAACATAGCATCCTCAGATATAGCTTTGTATATGACATTCTTATGTATTGGTTTCAGGTATTCCTTCTGCTCCACTGGACTTCTGAGTTTCCCCAGAGTTAATATTATAATGTATTTCGGCCATCGTTCCCCTCTGACCTCACACATTAGGGGGCATCTGTTATACAGCTGATTGGCACCTCTCCGTCCGAGTGCTGACATCCCTCAGGTCGGCACACAAAAGGACACTTATGGATTGAGGTTTTCCTAGTTTCATTATACCTTGGTTGATGATGAAATACATTACCTATATGCCCAGCTGGTTACTTTGCTATTTTGAGATTTTGAGTGCATGCGCAACTATCTCTATTGGCATATCGCGCATATGCGCGAGTGTTATGTTCAGCAGGTCGCGCATACATCTATGCGCGGGTTTCTCTTGTACATAGTCGCGCATGATGTGCGGGTTTCTTTACTACATACCCGCGCATATCTTCCTCAAAATTAGTTTTTAAAAATACGAGTTAATGGGAGATTAGTTGTTCATTTACCTTAATCCCATTAACTGCTATAACCTCCCTAACCTTCGAGAACTGCCTCATTTCCTTCAGATAAATAGAGGCCTTGGGGAGGGTTTTAGACATTCATACTTGGAGAGCAAAGTTATGCTGGTGGATTTTCTACAGAACCTTTGGAGCAGAGAAAATCAGAGTCCTTTGGTGACAGAGGAGTCCCTTGTTCAGACATTGGGTTGTAACCTAAACTCCCTCTATTATTGTTAATAAAGCAGATTACTTCTTCCATATTGTGTTTCATGTGTTGTGGCTTGGTAAATAATTATATTTCATTATAATATGTAATTTGCCTAACCTGCATCTTTATATATGAATCATACTGTATATTGGAAGAACCTTTGTTGACAGGTTGAAGGAGGAATTATCCTGGAGATTGTAGGAGTGAAGCAAAGAGGAAGGAGTTAGCTTGGATCAACCTTCGTTTATTACAAGTAAGTTCTTGCTACTTCCCTATTTCCTATTTGTGCTTTTATAATCAAATTGTCTGCAAGGTCATAGTATGTTGGTAACCCTCAGACCTAGGTTATTAGGTGAATTATCCATTACAACACCACAGAGACCTCCGTCTTGTGCGTGAAGAGAACCCTCCATCGTGGAAGAGTGGGGAGAATGGAAATTGAGTTTGTTCCCCTACCCCCAGTGACGTGAAGAGGAAGAGTTCGTTGGTGGAGTGGGTGTGTGGGAAAGGACTGGTAGTCCTGCCACACCCACCACTACTCAACAATAATTGCTCCCAACTAACAGACAGTAGAAGTTTAATGGGTGGCCGACACATGGAAAACTCCCAATGACCCCCACTGGTTGGACAACCCCCCCTTAACCTTAGGAATCATGCCCTTTTCATTTAACATTGCACCGTCGTAGTTGGTTGTGAGTTTAATTTTTTGATGTGTATATTTACATGATACCAAAACTATAATGTGTTGGATGGCACGATTACCATCGGCAATAATCCATATTGCCGAAACATACACAACCAAATCGATGGTGGGGATTTTTCCTTTATATCCTCACCACGATTAATTACAATATATATATACATCATGTACCTTTTAATGCAACCAGGAACATCACAATCCCCTCCCCCTTGGAATAACACCGTCCTCGGTGTTCCAATACATAGGAATACATTTACAATTTGCACATCCAAAATTTCAAAATTTTGGAGATTTTTCCCATGTTCAATGATTCACTTTGAACATCCGGGACCAAGCCCCTCGGCTTCCACGAACTTCTCTTGTTGGTCCTCAGCTCTTGGATTATCCCAAAGTCTAGGAACTTTGTGGCTGCTGCCCTCTTTATGTTCCCTCGTTAGGCAATCCTGGCATAAATGATGTCCTCCGCATTTCCAGCATTTTGCTAGCTGTTTCATCTTTTCCTACTCAATTTCCTTTGAGTCTTCATGCCTGGACTGCTTCTTAATGGATCACTTGGACGAATGTCCCATCATTGATCCACTTTCCTTTCCTTTATGGATTGCTCCCAAAAGGATTTTGACCTCCTTTTGCAAACCAATAGAGTCTTGCAAAATCTGGTGGTTCATCTCATACTACCTTTTCTGTATCTGGAGCATCTCTCCAAGATTCTCTTGGGTCCTGGCAATCGTTTGAAGGAGACGTCCAACCAAGTCCAGCAAATTTTGGTCTGCTACCATGATCAATGTGCACCACTGGATTTCACCTTTCTCACCTGTGAAATGCATCATTGAAATTCTGTTAGACCAAGCATAATATAGGCATTAAAATCAGTCAATTTATTGCCGAATTGGCATGACAATCCAAGTCTCATCAAGGAGATTTTCATATTTTTCATGCCTTCCCAATAGGCACATGAGCTCATTCATGTCCATTCTTGGGCAGAAAATTAACTATTCCAGCATTCACAATTTAGTTTAGGCAAATACACACATTCCATTTTCAGTCATACATGCATTCAACAATCTTTTGTTTTCACAATGTAGAAGTATATATATATATAATCAAAAGGAAAGAGAGAGCAGCAAGAGTTTTTTTTCCCCTTTTTGTTTTGTTCCATCCTAGAATCCACACCACCACTATGACTTTTCATGTTCTCGTCCTCTTTCATTTCACCATGAATGCTAGACCAATCCCTCTTGGTCATGACACTTAGTGTCTCCGGTCTATTTCGGACCTTTCAACCATGGAGCCTCCCCACAAGAGAGAGCAGCAAGAGTTTTTTTCCCCTTTTTGTTTTGTTCCATCCTGGAATCCACACCACCACTGTGACTTTTCATGTTCTCGACCTCTTTCATTTCACCGTGAATGCTAGACCAATCCCTCTTGGTCATGACACTTAGTGTCTCCGGTCTATTTCGGACCTTTCAACCATGGAGCCTCCCCACATGGTTTGTCTTAGCTACCAGGAACTTCACAGTCTCATGAGCACCTTTTTCATTACTGCTCATTCTAAGCTCTTCAGGACAGTCACACACCCACATGCACCCCTAGGATGCTTTCGTAGTCCTCGCTTCTAGTGATACCTATATTCAAAAAATAGATTCACATGTTTAGTTTAATCTCATTCGCCTTTTTTTTATCTCTTAGAAAGAGCTTAAAACATCATAACCAAATCATATACACATGTACTTTCATAAGCAATATATTGCAAAATAATCCAATACTTATCTGTATTGCGCATTTCCTCGTTGGTCCACAGGATCCTGCTTTGCTTTGCAAGCCTTGGGATCGCCTATGGACTTGGATGTTAGGCCAGCACACAGGCTACTTCACAACATCCTTTTATACATACATCAGGCACAGTCAAGCCAACCTTTAGTTGGGTTTATTAGACCATCAACAAATCACCTGCACTTACATCAACAATCAATCACTAGCCAAGCCAACACCGTTGGGTTTATTAGGCCATCAACAATAACACATGCACTTATATCAACACAAGAGACCACTCCCTTCTCTGAGTTGACAGTCCCTCAGGAATGTCTCAATTCTGGTAGTGAGCTTCTAATTCCACTACCCCATATCACACAAGAGACCACTCCCTTCTCTGAGTTGGCAGTCCCTCAGGAATGTCTCCTTCTCCGTGCTCTTTAGAGAGATCACTCCTTTCTCTGAGTTAACAGTCCCTCAAGAATGTCTCCTTCTCTGTAGAAGGTAGGATGAGCTCAAGGCATTGTTCATTTAGTGTACAATGTTAGAATAATCAACCCATAGTTTACCCACTTAGACATTAATTTAATTATTTTTGTCTTATTTGCCTAGTTCATGTGTCCCACCTTGTGCAAGTTGTCTTTTGCCTATCCATAATGGCCAAACTTGCCTTATTTGACTCATGTAGCACATGGGAGAGCTAAAGGAATTAATTCTACTTTATTCCTAGCCTCCTAGGCACCCTTCTGCTTTTTCTGCTTTATTGCCTGCTTTTTCAGTGTTTTAAGGCAAAAGGAAAAGCTAGACTAGGTGAGGTTGACTAGTTTTTTGTCCTACACATCCTCCTCTCTTTTCTCCATGCAAAAGCATGTTTGAGCTACCATTCCACCACTCTTTAGCTTGCATATTCCTTTTTGCTAATTCGTGAGCTCCATGACAGATTTGGGATTAGCTTTTTACACCTATGGGGGATTTGCTTATTTTTAGTAAGCCTGCTTTATGCTAGATTTGATTTGCTCCTCATGCAATCGAATCCTTGATGTATTCTATTTATTCAGCAACCTATGTTATTACAGGGTTGGCTATTGTACACTCATTTAATACAATTTAGTGTTCAGCTCCATTTTTCAGTCTCTTTGTGAGTGATTTTGCATGATCAATTCTTAATTGTTGTGAGTAAAATTAATCTATCACTGGGTTCAATTTCCACATGGTATCAGAGCCATTGTAGATTGTTTTCTCTCCTCCAAAATTGTTTTGCAGTTTTGACATCAGTGACTATGATCCTTCTACTGACAGCTGGGACAAGATTTCTAGCTATGGATCAATCACAGAAAACTATCTTGACTCCCTTCAATTTCTTTGAATGGAAAGCAGAGATGGAGATACTATTGAGAGTGAAAGGCCTCTACAGGGTGACTATGGAAACAGAATCAGAGCCCAATGCAGCTGCAGAGAAGATAAAATGGCACAACATGAGGGATGAGGCCTATGGTCTCCTCTGTCTGAGTATTTCCAGAGACCTTCTTTTCCATCTTGATGGATTGACATCACCGAATGAAGTATGGGAGAATCTTTCTGATCTTTTTGGAAAGACAGATGAGATGAGGGGACATCAAATCAAAAATGAGATGATTTCTCTGAGTCCAAATAGCTTTGAATCCCTGCAGCTATATTTCTCCAAGTTCAAAGCACTAGTTTTGCAACTGAAACAGTGTGGGATCAAAAAGAAAGATGATCAGCTCGTCCTGGCCATCCTCCCAAAGCTAGGCCCTGACTATTCAGTGTTTTTTTTGACCTTCTATGCCACAAAACTGACAGCTCGAACCTGGAAGATGCGTAGCCTTGCAGATTTCATGGAATCTCTCACACGAGAACAAGACAAGCTGGTGATGATGGGCACCATCAAACCATCCAAAGATCAAGCTTTGATTGCTAGAGATTCGAAGGTGGATTCAAAAAGCAAAAAGAAAGATAAAAAGCCACCTGAGCAAAAGAGAGACAAGAAACATTCTCTGGAGGAGCCACAAGGTTCCAAGAAGAACTACCAGAAGAAGAAAAACAAAGGTTAAATGAACAAGTGCACATACTGCAATAAGGGAAATCATTTTGAAATCTCTTGTATGAAAAAGCAGATAGACATGCTGACCCAACTCCTGGAGAAGAATGGCATCTCCCTTCCAGAAAACTCAAAGAAGAGAGAAGAAGGATCAAGTTCAGAAGACAGAGAGAGAGTTCATGCTCTAGTTGCTGGCACATCAAGCTCACCTAGTTTTATCATTGATTCTGGAGCTTCAAGACACATTGTTTCGACTAAGGAGGCCTTCTCCTCACTTGACAAGTCAAAAGGACCATCTATAGTACTGGGAGATGACTCTATCACTGAAAGTTTGGGCAAAGGGAGGATTGATCTTGATCATGGTCAGTTCAGCAATGTGTTGTACGTGCCTGGTCTTGCCTCCAACCTTCTATCAGTGTATCAGATGACTCACACTGGGTCTCCTAAGAAAGTCATATTCTCCCCTGATGAAGTTGATATCATAGAGATCTCAAGTGGTAGAGTCATTGCAAAAGGAGTTGCAAATCATGCTCAAAAGGTATACATGTTCTCACACTTTCTACCTTACTCAAACCCCTCTGCTCTTCTGATTCATGCTAATGAAGCAAGCAAGCTTTGGCATGAAATATTTGGCCACCTAAATTACAAGTATCTTTCTGATCTTAGTGAAAAGGAGATGGTCATAGGTTTGCCCAAGATAAAATTTTCCAAAGGAGTCTGCCAAGGTTGTATCCTAGGAAAACACCCAGAGCATAAATTTGAGAGAGCTAGTCATGAGAGAACCTCTGCACCCCTCGAGCTGATTCACAGTGATGTTTCTGGCCCATTCCCTCATATTTCCATGAGTTAGGCCAAATATGCATTGACTTTTATTGATGACTTTTCCAGTTATTGTTGGGTTTACTTCCTGAAACACAGGTCTGAAGTTTTTGGCCTCTTCAAAGTCTTTAAGGCTTTGGTTGAAAACCAGTCTGGGAGGAAACTCAAGGTCCTCAGATATGACAATGGTGGTGAGTATGTCAAGTCTAAGTTTATTAATTATTGTGCAGATGAAAGTATTCAGATGCAGTATTCTATCCCTTACACACGACAGCAAAATGGTGTTGCTAAGAGGAAGAACAGATCACTGAAGGAGATGGCAACATGCATGATGGAGGCCAAAAATTTGCCACCAAAGTACTGGGCCGAAGCTATCAATTGTGCATCCTATATTCAGAATAGGGTGCCTCATAAACATCTTTATGGTATGACTCCCTTCGAAGCATGGAGTGGGCACAAGCCAGATGTGACCCATTTCAGGATTTTTGGCTCAAAGGCTTGGGCTAGAATCCCAACAGAGAAGAGGAAGGCTTTGCAGCCCCAAAGGCAAGAGTGTCTTTTTGTTGGATACTCTGAAGATTCAAAATGGTACAAGTTGATAAATTTGAGAACAAACAAAGCCTTCATTGAAAGGTGTGTTCACTTTGAAGAAGAACCCCTTGCAGCAGTGGAAGTTGGTGAAGCCTCTTCACCACCTAAACCTCAAGAAGTAAGTAAAGAGTTTGTTAAACATGATGATTCTGATTTGTCTTATGGATATGATTTTATTGCAGACCCTAACAGCCCTACAAGGCCAAAATGGTCAGCCAAGACACTACATGCAGCAGAAGAGCTAGCTGGGGATCCCAATGATCCAAGAAGGACTAGATCTCAATTTGAGAGTGGTCTATGCATGAAGGATCCTATGTTTGCTGAAAAATGATATTTGATGGTGGAGTCTAATCCTCAAACATATGAAGAAGAAGTAGGAGATCCAAGATGGAAAACAGCCATGAGGGAGGAGTTCAGCTCACTCCAGAAGAGCAACACATGGGAGCTAGTGGATCTTCCCCCAGGGAGAAAGTTAGTCCAGTGTAAGTGGGTCTATAAGACCAAATTTGCTGCTGATGGTTCACCACTGAAGTACAAGGCTAGATTGGTAGCCAAGGGCTACTCACAGGTTCATGGCATAGATTACAATGAGACCTTTGCCACAGTGGCAAAGATGGATTCCATCAGGCTAGCCTTAGCCATTGCAGCCTCAAGGCAATGGGAGGTACATCACATGGATATAAAATGTGCCTTCCTGAATGGAGATCTCACTGAAGAGATATAAATGCAGCAGCCTCAAGATTTTTCTACTAACCCTTCTCTTGTGTGCAGGTTGAGAAAGTCATTGTATGGGCTAAAGCAAGCCCCCAAGGCTTGGTATGCCAAGATCGATAGCTTCATGCTATCACTGAATTTTGTTCGGTGCAAATCAGATCCAAATGTCTATTTGAAGTTAGTTAATGGTTCATTAATAATCATTGTGTTATATGTTGATGACCTCCTCATTACAAGAA
>LPNX010925576.1:295042-319076 GCA_001517045.1 Pseudotsuga menziesii | reverse complement strand
AGCTAGTCAAGCAAGAAACAGAGTGCCATTGCACTCTCATCTACAGAAGCAGAGTACAGAGGAGTTGTTAATGCAGCAACTCAATGTTTATGGTTGCAGGGATTACGTGGAGAGTGTGGCTTCGAACCAGAGTACTCAACTACCATCTACTATGATAACCAGAGTACCATTTGGATCTGCAAAGATCCAATTCAGAAGTAGAGAACCAGACACATTGAGATCCATATACACTACATCAGAGAGCTTGTGCATGATGGCACCATTCACCTACTCTTCTGTTCATCTTCAGAACAAGTAGCTGATATCTTCACCAAAGTATTTTGTGAGAAGACCTTCAGATTCTCAAATCACTGCTGGGGATTGTTGATCATGCTGTAAAGCATGAGTGAAGACAAGATTTCCAAATTTTGTTTTACAATCCATGTTTAAGGGAGGATTTTCCCATGGGGTTTTTGCCTCTTTCCTTGTTTAAATGGACATGCAGTATGTAAAAGGGTGACTAAGCCTTGTTGCTAGGCCCTATATTTTTCTGATATATTACTCATAAGTCAGGCTTAAGGGGGGTTTTTATAATAATCAACCCATAGTTTACCCACTTAGACATTAATTTAATTATTTTTTTCTTATTTGCCTAGTTTATGTGTCCCACCTTGTGCAAGTTGTCTTTTGCCTATCCATAATGGTCAAACTTTCCTTATTTTACTAATGTAGCACATGCGAGAGCTAAAGGAATTAATTCTTCTTTATTCCTGGCCTCCTAGGTGCCCTTCTGCTTTTTCTGCTTTATTTCCTGCTTTTTCAATGTTTTAAGGAAAAAGGAAAAGCTAGACTCGATGAGGTTGACTAGTTTTTTGTCCTACACATCCTCCTCTCTTTTCTCCATGCAAAAGCATGTATGAACTGCCATTCCACCACTCTTTAGCTTGCCTATGCCTTTTTTCTAATTCGTGAGCTCCATGACAGATTTGGGATCAGCTTTTTACACCTATGGGGGATTTGCTTATTTTTAGTAAGCCTGCTTTATGCTAGATTTGATTTGCTCCTCATGCAATCGAATCCTTGATGTATTCTATTTATTCAGCAACCTATGTTATTACAGGGTTGGATATTGTACACTCAGTTAATACAATTTAGTGTTCAGCTCCATTTTTCAGTCTCTTTGTGAGTGATTTTGCATGATCAATTGTTAATTGTTGTGAGTAAAATTAATCTATCACTGGGTTCAATTTCCACATACAATACCAGACTACATTTGTTTAGCCTGAAAACACAAGCAATATAAGCATATTCATTAGTGTTATTGCTCTAAAATTGTAACCATATTTCACACCATTCACTATCAAGTATTAAGACACCAAGAGTGTGTCCACTCCCTAGGGTGTAATCAATATTGAAAAACCCTTCCATGATCCGACATCGGGAAATTGTGCACCCTTTTCAGGTGTGTTCCATGTAGGCCCTATGCATACTCAAGCAATATTCTATAATGGAAATAAAATTAAAACATGTTCTACATATTGAATTAACAATTCTTAGTTAGGGTCATAGAACACTTATCCATTTGCCGAAGCAATTCTCCTTCGTTGAGGAGGAATGGGGGCTCCCTTCTCTGAGTTAATAGTCCCTCAGTTTTCCATCCCAATTCCTTTCACATTCCATATCCACACATGTCTTACCGACATAATATATACCATCTCACTCATGTTGCTTACCAAACATGTAGTGCAGATGAGACATTTCCAAAATTTCCAATGGAGTTTCACCTGAAACCCATTCCAAGATAAGGGAAAACCTTCCCATGAAGTTTGGCTCCTGCAGGTCATCAAACATGGTCTTCCTGCAGCATGTACCCCTGGCACATTCATCAAGTAGCCAAATAGTCAATCAGTATCTACTAATACAATCCAAATTTGATTGTTCCATAACCAAGAAAATGGCATTAGTAATTAAATTGAATGAGAATTTGCAACTCTGTTTACTACAGAAATTGATTTGCTTGGCAATGAGGTGATCCTCATTTGTGGGTCTCTTGTAAGCAGCACCACTATGCCCATTATAATTTTAAGCTTACTAGTATAACATGAATATCCACTACAATGCGTCCTCCTGACACAATCTTAGGCAAGCCAATAATGATTAGTAGTTGTCAGCAATTTCCTAAATCCAAAATTCACAAATTCAATTTTAACAACTCATTATGCATACAAACTATTTTCATAGCCATGAGACTTTTCTCATGAGGTTTGGATCCTTAACATGGTATATTTCAGCCTTTGTCGTGGTCTTACCCACTTTGCCATGCCTCAACAATCTACCTGAAACCTGAACCTCAGTCATCCAAACACTTAGTAAGTCTTGATGCATATAACTTTTTCATTGCTGCAACAATCACTGAAACACTTGCAAAATTTATAAAATTCAATTACTTCCAGCTGTTAATCACATCAATATTACCAAAACTCATTTACTTCACGCAATCATTATCGTACTAACATTTTCAAGGTATAGTCACATCATTTATGCAATTTTAAATGAATTGCTTAGATACTCCTTACTTCACAAGCGTATCATTGTGCCAGCTAGCCCATCCATAGAGCATTTTTGGCAGCCAATTGATCATGACCATCCTCTTTATACACTTATTATCCTACATTCATAACAGTTCTTGAAATGGTTCTAGAATTGTCATCAATTCATCATTTCAGCCATTAGTTATTCATAATAACACATGCACTACCTCCAAGCATTCATGCATTGCATCACAACATTTGTACCCATACTTATGTATGCATATCTACAACATTTACTCATACTTTTCATATGAATCCATTCAATGCATAACTACAAGATTTATAAAATATTTTAATGCATATCCACTCAATGCTACCTTGCATTGGTTCAGGAATACTATGCATTCAAACATACCATGCATGGCCTAACCATGACTACTTCATATAGGATGCATTACTATAATCAAGATCATCAGTGCTTACTTTCTTCGGGCTGCTAAGCTCATAGCAACATAATATAGGCATAACATATTTCTATATAAAATTAAAATACCCACATGGTATGAGACCTCTTGCTTTTACCACTCCATGCAATTGTCATAATTAAACTCTTACCTTCACGGGTCCTACTTACACCCTTAACATTACCAGTTTGGTTGGTCCTTTGTAGGAGGTTGCAGAATTTGCTCACCAACTTTTGATTCTGGACTTGTTGCCTTATCCCTTTCTCCAGAGGGTTGCTAGTCACATTTGTCAGCATCAGCAACATATTTATCCATGTCCATGTTGTCGTTGGTTTTCCCACTAATTCCAACATCAAATGCAATAATCATCATTAGTGGTTTATTATAAATGTATAATCCTCAATATCCTATGCATGCAAAGCATATCCTCATACATTTCATGTATAAAACTTATAAATGGTATCATCAAGATAGGGTTTAAGGACACTTCCCTTTTTAAGTCCCTCATCCTTGCATGGAACTCCTCTTCCACACAACAGCTGGTTTAACTTCATGGTCTTGCAACCTTTAGGCATGTAATTCCCAGATTTGTCCATACTGACAACAGCACATTTATCTTTCAAGAAACCACTAGCACTTGTTGCTTGACACTCAGAATCTAGTAACCTTCCCTTGTTCCCTGCTGGATAAGCTTTCCAATGCCTATCCACATGCTTTATTCCGACCTCGAGTGTGAAAACCACACCATTTCTAGAATGATGGAAAAACATACAACTATATTTTGGTCAGAAATGCTAGCTTCAATCACCTGGAAATTTCTTCCTTTTCAGTCCTAAAATTGCTGAGAAACCCAATGAGAAATTCACTGCAAACCCCATTGGAACACTAGCTGGTATTTGTTGAAAATCCCATTGAAAATAGTTGAAAGTTGTTTGAAAAATCCACATGAAACCCCAATTCTTCTTTCTCCCTATCAGATCTCATCCCATCTACAACTCTGACACTTCGGCGATCTAAGCAAAAAATTTCTCTGGCGCTCATCGACGAGCAAGTTCACTGTTCATCGGTGGTATGTTCCTTATTTATTTCCAGTGTTTCGACGAGGAAAATGACTAAACTCCCACTCTATATCAGTGAGAAAAACAACTGTTCATCGGGTGCATAGTCATTTGAACAGCTGCAACGGTGGAAAATGATCTTTCCACCCTTTCTGCGGGAAAACCGATTGAGCTTCTGATCGGCGACCTGTTGTTTAATTCCATCTGCCATATCGGGTCCTTAGTAGAATATCGCTTCGAAATTCCTCAGTGATAGCCTAGACTAATTGCTGCGTTGGCGGATGGGTGCCCTATGCATCGGCCCATTAGTCATCAAGCTTTCTGCAACGGCAGCCCGCAATCAAACCATCTCTTCTGTAGTTCGTAACTTGTCGACGGTCGAAACAATGTCCATCATCAAAATAGTCGACTAATCAACCGCAATGACGGACGTTTGATCGACTAAATTTATCCAACGTAGCTCATCGACGACTGAATCATCCGAGTATCGACGATGTGATCAACAAACCATCGCTGATGGCCAATGATTCTAGGACTTAGAAAAAAATTTCAAAATTTTTCTTGTCGGTTCAACTATTCCCTATTCTCCACCGATCTAGTTAGCTATCTGTCAGAGAAAACTTTCTCTATCTTCCACCAACTCCATCGGCTCCATCTCCCCTATCCTTCATGAATCAAAGCAACTGCTTGTCACCTCCATAATTCACTAACACCTCAGGCATCGGCAACTGGAAGGACTAGTGCATCGGCAAGATAGTTGACTAAGCAGCTGCAACGGTGGCACACAAACCATTAACTCCTTCCGATGTTCATCGATGACATCATCAACTAATATTCTCCGATGGCCGATGATTCTACGACTTAGAAAAATTTTCAAAATTTTTCTCTTCAATCTTCCTTTCCTCCACTTCATCAGCTCAACTATCTTCTATTCATCGGTGAAATATTTCAATCAGTAGCTGCAACGGTGGCTCATCATCTTTGATATTTTTCCTTTCGGTGGCCCAATCTGCAAATGACTCTCAGTCGGTGAACTGAAGCATAATTTGATTGGCGTCAGCAATCAAAACCTTTCCCGTCGGAAGGCTAGTGCTCTAGGCTTCCACAAAGGCAGGTGCACGAACCACTATCTTCTTTTGATGGCCAATGATTTTGGGCCTTAGAAAAATTTTCAAACTTTCTTTACTGCGTCGACTATCAAAACGTCTTCCTCTGCGGCATCGGTGGTCGCAAGATCTATTCATCAGAAGGATATCCCTCTAGTTATCTACAACGGCAGCGCAAGATCATCTAATTCCTTTCAATTTTCATCGGCGATGAATACCACTAGCATGCCCCAATGGCCGACGAAGTCAACACTTAGAAGAATTTTGGAACTTCTGCACCATTGGTGGTCGAAGGCTCTACCCATTGGAGGCATAGTGGTCTAGCCATCCGCAATGGTGGTGCTCAATCGGCCAAGCATCGGCAATCCATCTGTCTAAGTTTTCTGATGTGCCGACAACCAAACACTTAGAAAATTTTCTGAATTTCCCTCTCTGTCTCCCGCTGCTTCGGTCGTCGGATCAACTATCTGTCGGGTGGCCTTCCCACTAACTACTCTGCTGCATCGGAAGAACTTGTCACTAAGTTTTCTGATGGGCTGATAATTTTGGCACTTAGAAAAATTTCTGAATTTTCCTGCCACAATTTTCTGATTGCTGTTGGGCAGAAGGAAACCTGCCTCTGCTATCTAACCTTCCATGGCCCATTCAAGCCCATGCTGCAACCTTTAGCTCTTATACCACACTGTAACGTCCCCGACCCTCTGACCTGTTGAAATATTGTAACTTCAAAGAATATTCTATATGTATCTTTTTTTGGTCCTCGATGGTCCTACAGGGAGAACTACTTGTATTACTTTGTACCCCGATGCTTCTAATTGGAAAAACTAATAAGATTCATGAGGTAGTCCCCTCTAATTGTAAAGGTGGGTGATTAGCACCATAGTGTGGTTACTTGAGCCTGCATGTGTAACTCGATCCTACATGTTAGAATGAATAAATAAAGTGAACAGATGAATATAAATAGAGGTGTAGCGCTCCTCATTTGGAGCACAGACTATCACTTGTGTAGTGCATTAGTGGAGAAGAGAAGAGTAGCTGGAGAAGGAGCAGGATCAGGCTTTGATCTCCTTGTTGGTTTTATCTTTTATCTTTTTGGGGCATCTATATTGAGGAAGCTTTTGCTAGGTTTTTCCCTTTAGGTTTTTCCCAGGGTAAATCTTTGTGTTCCTTTTTTGTATGGTTGTGCTTGTCTATCTTTCAGTGATCCTGTTTATATGCTTTTGTTATAAAAATGAAATGAAATACTAATGTATTAGCTAAGCATATTAAAATTCAACATGGTATCAGAGCCACCCTAAAAAGAAGACATTGTGCAGCTATAGAATCTAGGGCTTCTTACTTTTTCGGTTTTCTCTCCACAATTGATCAGCAAAACAAGGCTAGGCTGACTCTCCATTGAAGGGCGCATCTTTCTGTCGAAGCGGAATTCAATTCCGAGCATTTTCAGTTTTCGGTGTGGGAAATTAGGGCTTCTTGCAGAAGAATAATTTTTTGAGTGAGCCTGGCATAGGATTTCTATCCTCATCAAAATCTAAGTTTAGAGACCTGGTTCAAGATTTTTTGTTGGGTGAAACTCCGGGAAAGTCAAACCCTAGTTTGACCCCGAGCTAGAAAAACCCTAAATACTAAAACTGCTAAGTTTTGGTACATTCACTATATCCTGAGATTGGAAAAGGTTCAGGAGCTAAAAATTGTAGAGGCCAATGAAAAAATCCTGATGTACACTTTGTCCACAAATTAGCCTCAAATTCGCTATATTTTGGGAGATATGATCCCTCCAAGTAAGGGTTCCAACCTCTTCCAGAATTCATCCCTAAACAGGACACCTAGGGGGAATCGCTATAGCTTGGGCTACAGAGGTCCAAATGGAATTCCTAAAGATGTTCCAAAAATAAAACAGAATTTACTTTCTATGGTCCAAATTTCAGAACCAAAAGATGAAACAGTGACATGTGGTAGGCCGTACAACTTCGATGTTCTGAATAGTCCTGTAACAGGTCACCTTGGTAAAAGGATCATAAATCCCAATTGGTGAAACCAATTCTAATGAAACCTATGGTGTTGGATCAGTTAAGTGCAAGGTTACCTCAACGAAAAATTTCATACATAGAGCAGTAATTTTAGAGATATCATAGAAACAGTACTGACAGGAATTTTTGCAGAAGAAATTGGAAAACTAGGGCTTCCTGTTCCGGGAGCTTCCCTCCACTGTTTTCATAAAAGGAGTACATTGGACAGATCCATTTAAAGATATATATCTTTCTATACAATCAGATCTGAAAGATTCCAAGTTTTTAAAAGTAGGGTTTCTCTAACAAACTCTAGATCATTCAACTCCGGAAGCAAGATAGACACCTCAAATCGGTAAGATCTAATCTTTTGCTATTTGCATTTGAGGTTCTCATTTCAAAGTGATCTATCACATCAGCTTGATGATAATCTTGGTGAATTTGACAACTTCCAAGCATGGAATTATTTGATCTCTCTAAAGAAAATGAATTGGACACCACATGAGTAGAGAGGTTCTAGTTCTAGAGGGAGATGAGGCTCAAATCCTTACACCAGAAGAGCTTGGTCAAGGCCAAGAAGATCATTGTTGATTTAGTCACGGATCAACTTATACCACAAGTGTCTTCCCTAAAGACACCGAAAGAGATGTTTTATTCCTTGACCAAGCTATTTAAAGGAAAGAACATACATCAGAAGATGACCTTAAGAAACAGGTAAAAGAAGAAGTGAAGAATGCAGGAGTGGTGATAGCCACCTTAAATAGCCTCCTAGTATCATGGGATTCATTCATGTGAGGAATGTGTGCCAGAAGGAAGTGATTACTTTCAGTCAACTCATAAGAAGAGAATAGAAGATGGGAGCAACTGAATACCAAGCTCTCGCCATTCAAAGAAGATCCCTCAAGCGATGAGGAATGTGAAGAACTCAATTCTTGAAGAACCTCTTATCCATCTTATCATTTGGATAAGAAATGATGATGTCATGAATGAAGAATATGATGAAGTAGAAGGATTAAGAATGATTCTACCCACTAAACGAATAAAAGATAAGTATTCAATTGTCATTGCATGATATGGTTTTGTTATGCATTTGATTATATTTAGTTGATGTGTTATGCATGATAGATTGTTGGCATTAACGGTAGTATATTACTAATATGCATGTGATAGGTAAGTATCTCATGGTGCTATACATCTCTCCATTGCTACTTATCTAAAATGAAACCTCTTTATTGGATTGGTTCACAATCTCAATGATGTCATGGTAGAGATGGAAGGCATCTAGAAAGTTTCCGTGAGATATTGATGAATTTTGTATTGACTAAATAGTTGCATGATGCATAAGAATTTGTCGTTATGCATATGTTTTATGAAATAGTTCTAACCATGCAACTGGTGCATTTGAATTGTAGGAAAGGTCCTGTACAACCTCCTACAAGAAAATAAGGATGAGACTTGTTCCGAAGAACAAGTGATGACAATTCAAGATTCACTCCAATAAACATGAATCTGAAACTCCCAAGTTCAGAGACACCATGACGAAAGAAAGAGCTTCAAAGAGCAGTAGATCCACCTCGAAGGATGAATACCACCACGGGTAAGAGAGATAACTCAAGATGAAGAAAATAATGCTATGAAAGAAGATATGATCAAAGAATAACAGTTGATCATGGGGAATCATGTATATGATATGATTTCGAGACATAAAGGGAAGTATGTAGTATCTATGGATCTACAAGAACAAGTGCACAAAGCAAGGTTCGTGATTTGCCTCTAAAGAAAAAATAGACTATGACATAACATACTCTATTGACCAGACCTACTAGAAGTATATATGAAGCATAGAACCGCCTGTATAGAATGAAAAAGGAAGATGATACTCCACTTCAGGGGGAGTGACTACAGAAGATATATGAGTTTGACATGATATGACATGATGGATCGAGACTTTACCAAGAGTAAAGTGGGTTCCAACCTTCAAGGTTGAATGAAGAAAAATAGGATATGTCGATGACCTGACAAGACGAAATCATGGAAGATGTTATGATGAAAGAATACTAGAATGATGTTTGGGACATATTACTCAAACCAGAAAGCAAGAATGTGGTATCTTCCAA
Organism: Pseudotsuga menziesii; assembly: GCA_001517045.1. Lineage (NCBI taxonomy): Eukaryota > Viridiplantae > Streptophyta > Pinopsida > Pinales > Pinaceae > Pseudotsuga > Pseudotsuga menziesii. The sequence goes on along the minus strand of LPNX010925576.1, from coordinate 309,812 downwards.
ATGGATTTGCAAGATAAAATATGTTGCTGATAGAAGAAACAAGGTACACTTCCTTCAGAACTATCATGGTAGTTTCTTCCATGATGAAGTAAAGACAAGCCTTCCTTAATGGTATGATTGAAGAAGAGTTTTATATCAAATAGTCACGAGGATTTGAAGCTTAAAACAGATGGAATCATGTATGCAAGTTGAAGAAGGCCCTCTATGGCCTGAAGCAAGCTCCCAGAGCTTGGTATGGAAGAATAGATAGTTTCCTGTAAATTATGGGATTTACCAAGAGTAAAAGATGATCCTAACCTTTACCTCAAGGTTGTAGAAGATGAACCTGTCATCTTGTTATTATATGTGGATGACTTATTCTCGACAGGGAATGAGAAACAGATTATGAAAAGCAAGAAGAAACTAGCAGAATAATTTGAGATGAAAGACCTTGGTTTAATGCATTATTTCCTAGGTCTGGAAGTATGGCAAAGTTTAGAAGGAATCTTTCTCAACCAGGGAAAGTATGCGGTAGAGATTTTAAGATATTCAATATGTTGGAATGCAAATCCATGGCCACACCCATGGACTTCAACCTAAAGCTATTAGCTGATGAGCCATCAGAGTTAGTGGATGTGACTCACTACAGACATATCATTAGGTCATTGAAGTACCTAACAAATACCAAACCAGACTTTTGTTTTGCTGTGAACACCTTGAGTCAATATCTTGTTCAACCAAGATGGGTTCACTTAATAGCTGCAAAACATGTGATAGGATATATGAAAGAAACTATAGACTTTGGTCTATAATATGATGGTAGCCATGAGTATATATTGTATGGCTACATAGATGCAGATTGGGATGGAAGTATCTCAGACAGGAAAAGCACATCAGGTAGATGCTTTTTTTTGAGGTCTGTTATGAGTTCAGGGTTTAGCAAGAAACAGTCCAGTGTTTCTCTTAGCACGGCTGAAGCAGAATACATAGCAGATTGCTCTGCTAAGTTGTGAATCCATATGGCTTCGGAAGCTAATATCAAGTCTCTTTGACCTGAAGATGGATACTACAATGATTCTATGTGATAACCAGAGTTGTGATGATAGAGAACCCTGTGTTCCGTTGTAACACATAGAAATCTAGTATTTCTACATACGAGATAAGATGCAAATGATGACGTTTTAGTATTCCCATACTGAAGATATAGATGATGTTTCAGTATTTACATACTATAGATGCAGATGATGGTGATTCCGTATTTCTATACTAAATATAGAGATGATGATGCTTTCAGTATTTCTATACTGAAGATATAGATGATGATGCTTTCAGTATTCACATACTGGAGATACAAATGGTGATAGTTCAGTATTCACATACTGAAGATGTAGATGATGATGTGCTGACAAAGCCTCTGTCTCGAGTAAAGTTCGAGCACTTTTGATACAAGCTTGGTGTTGTTCGGAAAGACCTTCCTCGAAAGGGGGAGTAGTGATGTTGCAGTGGGATTGTATCATTTTTGGGAACTTGCCCTAAAATGATCCGGTGACCTTGGTCCTCGAGAATGAAGTGGGATTGTATCATCCCTGGGCACTTTCCCTAAAGTGATCTGGTGACCTTGGTCCTTGAGAATGAATAGGGATTGTATCATCCTGGGACATCTATCCAGAATAGATCCAGTGACTTCGGTCCTTGATAATGTAGTGGGGTTGTATCATCCCTGAGCATTTTTCTTAAAGTGATCTGGTGACCTCGGTCTTTGAGAATGTAGTGGGATTGCATCATCCTTGAAATTCAGTTCAGAAAGGTATCTGGAGGCTTCGGTCCCTGAGAATGTGGCAGGATTACATCATCCTTGAACTTCGGTTCAAAAAGGTATCCAAAGCTTCGGTCCTCGAGAATGTGGCAGGATTGCATCATTCTTGAACTTTGGTTCAAAAAGGTATCAAGAGGATTTGGTCCCCAAGAATGTGGCAGGATTGCATCATCCTTGAAATTCATTTCAAAAAGGTATCCAGAGGCTTCAATCCCCGAGAATGTGGTAGGATTGCATCATCCTTGGACCTAGTCCTAAAGTGATAGGGACTGATTATCCCGTAATCAATATGGTGACTTCAGTTGTTGAGAATGCAATAGGATTGCATCATCCTTGGACCTAGTCCTAAAGTGATAGGTACTGATTATCCTGTAATCAATCCGATGACTTCGGTTGTTAATAATGTGATAGGATTGTATCATCCCTGGACTTAGGTCCAAAAGTGATCCGAAGACTTTCGTCTTCATGTTGTGGATTGCAGGTTGTTGCTGATGATGATGACGTACTGATCGAAAGATCAGAGTATGATGATGATGACGTACTGATTGAAAGATCAGAGTATGATGATGATGATGACGTACTGATCAAAATATCAGAGTATGATGATGATGGCGTACTGATCGAAAGATCAGAGTATGATGATGTTGTTGTTCGAAAGATCAGAGTATGATGATGATGATGTTGTTGTTCGAAAGATCAGAGTATGATGATGATGATGTTGCTAATCAAAAGGTCAAAGAGTTGAAGATGATGTTGCTGATCGAAAGGTCAAAGTGCTAAATATGTTGCTGTTGATCGAAAGGTCAAAGATGTTGCTGATTGAAAAGGTCAAAGATGTTGCTGATCGAAGTGGTCAAAGTTGTTGCTGATCAAAGCGATCAAGGTGTTGTTGTTGCTCAAGACTGAAGATTGAAGATGAAGACTACATGATGTTGAAAAGCTTCCAATGATTTATAGATGTGTTACCCTGATGATGTTGATGATGTTCTCTCTCTCTCTCCTATTATTGTTGTTGTTGATGTTGTTGTAGAATACCCTTCTCATTAAGGGGGAGTGTTGAAATATTGTAACTTCGAAGAATATTCTATATGTATCTTTTCGTGGTCCCCGATGGTCCTACCAGGAGAACCACTTGTATTACTTTGTACCCCGATGCTTCTAATCAGAAGAACTAATAAGAGTCATGAGGTAGTCCCCTCTAATTGTAAAGGTGGGTCATTAGCACCCCAGTGTGTTTACTTGAGCCTACATGTGTAACTCGAGCCTACATGTCAGAATGAATAATTAAAGTTAACGAATGAATATAAATAGAGGTGTAGCGCTCCTTATTTGGAGTACACACTCTCACTTGTGTAGCGCATTAGTGGAGAAGAGAAGAGTAGCTGGAGAAGGAGGAGGATCAGGCTTTGATCTCCTTGTTGGTTTTATCTTTTATCTTTTTGGGGCATCTATATTGAGGAAGCTTTTGCTGGGTTTTTCCCTTTAGGGTTTTCCCAAGATAAATCTTTGTGTTCATTTTTTGTATGATTGTTCTTGTCTATCTTTCAGTGATAGACAAGCACAATCATGGAAGAGTGGAATTGATCAAAGATGGAATCGATTCAACAACTTGATGAATATCACTATCCAAAGGAAGAGTGGGATTGACCAAATACTGCATTGGTTCAATCACTTGATAAAGGTCACTCTCTGAAGGAAGATTGGGATTGACCAAATATTGCATCAGTTCAATCACTTGATCAACCGAAGATTGAAAAGGTTGTTTATAAATAACACGTTTTTCAGGAAAAGGATGTCCTTGAAACCACACTCTTCATACCTATGAAATAGTAGGTCACTGATGAATAAGATGGTCTCCCTCACAAATCCTACAAGGAAACTTGGGCTTGCATTTTGAATAGTTGGTTTTCTCAACGGTGTCAACATGACTTTCATTGGTTAACTATTTTCCCCCAGCATGACCTCTAGAGGCTGGGTGGTTAACATGACTTGCAGAGGTTGGTTGTTTGATCCCAGCATGACTTCCAGTGGCTGGGTGGTTGCATCCAGCGTGACCTGCAGAGGTTGGATAGGTCCCCCTAGCATGACATCCATAGGTTGGGTGGTTAGGGTCAACTTGACTTGCAGAGGTTGAGAGGGTGCCCCCAGCATGACCTATAGAGGCTGAGTGACTAGGTCCAACATGACTTGCAAAGGTTGGATGTGTTCCACCAGCATTACTTGTAGATGTTGAGTGGTTGTTCCAACATGGCTTGCAGAGGCTGGATGGGTGCCCCCTTTCTTTTGTGTCTTCTTCTTAGTCTTCCTTCTTCTGTTCCTTTTAGACTACAAGTTATTAGTATCAAAACTTTCACCGCATGAGATAAAAGGAGGAGAGGTTGTTACCGGTGAAGGAGTAACATTGTTTTTATACCCTTTATATAAGGTGCTTACTTGAGAAGCATTAGGAGGGTCAGTCAGAGTGGAAAACAACCAAACCAGTAGCCCTAGGGTGAATCCAAGCATATTCAAAGTGGCCATCAAAGGAACACCAACATTCTTGGTAAAAGGAAAATCACAAGAATCCCCTGGCATGGGGGTCTCTTGGTTGGTGTCTGTAGGGGTGCTAGACATATTTTTTTACTCAACAAGAAATCAAATTCTAAGTTCAATTGGAAACCCAATAGCACAGAGAGAACACCACTAGAAAAAATCCTAAGTATCAGACCAAGAAAACAAAGGTACCTTCCAGAGGAAAGTCTCGAACGATGAGGGCCCAGAATTAGCCAATGAAGGGCAAAGAATATATATAATTGGGGTCCAAAATACACTTCCTTGGGTCTAAGTGCTTGAATCATCAAACCGCTTTCCAAAATTGTATGTAATGGATTTCCTCCCAAACCTACCCTAGGTATAGTGGAAATAGAATTCCACCATAACCTTCATCAACAATACAACGCGAAATTGTATAGTGTCCAATTTGGACCTTTATTTGAAAAGGTGCATCGAAAGGAAGGTGTGGCTCAGCTAGGCTATCGCAATTAAAGGAAGCAATTTGAGGGCTTGTTGGGGGTTCATTCAAAGTGAAGTCAGTTCCCCCTTGTCCAGAAGGTTCTGAACTGACAGTGAAGAAAAAATAACTAGCAGATGATTCACTCTCCATAGGAAGAGTGGCATTGATCGAATATGGAATTGATTCAACCACTTAATGAAGATCACTATCCGAAGGAAGAGTGGGATTGACCAAAGACTGGATCGGTTCAATCACTTGATAAAGGTCACTCTCCAAAGGAAGATTGGGATTGACCAAATATTGCATTGGCTCAATCACTTGATCAACTGAAGGTTGAAAAGGTTGTTTATAAATAACACGTTTTTTACGAAAAGGATGTCCTTGAAACCACACTCTTCGTACCTATACAATAGCAGGGCATTGATGATTAAGATGGTCTCCCTCACAAAGTCTACAATGAAACTGGGGCTTGCATTTTGAACAGTTGGTTTTATAAACAGTGTCAATGTGACTTGCATTGCTTGACTATTTTCCCCCAGCATGACATCTAGAGGCTGGGTGTTTAGGTCCAACATGACTTGCAGAGGTTAGTTGTTTGACCCCAGCATGACTTCCAGTGGTTGGGTGGTTGGATCCAGCATGACTTGCAGAGGTTGGATAGGTTCCCCCAACATAACATCCATATTCTGGGTGGTTAGGTTCAACTTGACTTGCAGAGGTTGAGAGGTTGCCACCAGCATGACCTGCAGAGGCTGAGTGACTAGGTCCAACATGACTTGCAAAGATTGGATGTGTTCCACCAGCATGACCTGCAGAGGTTAAGTGGTTGGTTCCAACATGGCTTGCAGATGATGGATGGGTGCCCCTTTGTTTTGTGTCTTCTTCATAATCTTCCTTCTTTTTTTCCTTTTATAATACAAGTTACTAGTATCAAAACTTTCACCGCATGAGGTAGAAGGAGGAGGAGAGGTTGTTACCAGTGAAGGGGAAAAATTGTTTTGATGCCCTTTATATAAGGTTCTTACTTGAGAAGCATCGGGAGCATTTAGGACAGAGAAATCCATCAAACTCCTTGGAGGTATACTCACCCCCGTTATCCGATCTAAGAACTCAGATATTCCTCCCTGTTTGATTCTCAACAAGAGCTTTGAACTCTTGGAACCTATGCAAGACTTCCTCATTCTTCTTGCTCTTCAGAAAGTAGATCCAGTTCTTCCTGGAATGGTCATCAATGAAAGTCACATAATAATCATATCCTCTCAAGGACACAGAAGACATCGGTCTGCATAAGTCTGAATGTATCAAGTCAAGGGTCCCTGCTGACCTACTATCACTGTTCGAAAAATTAGTCTTGGTGTACTTTCCCAAAGCACACCCCCTGTACACATCACTCTTCCCTATGCTAAAATCTGGTAATCATGTAACCATGTGTCTCAACAACCCCAAGGCTAGATGATGCAAGTGACCCATCCTCCTATGCCAAAGCTTACTGTTGTTGCTATGTGCCAAGGAAAGTTGAGGCTGAAACAAGACCCTATACAATTTCCCACATCTCACTCCAATGCTAACTGAAGCAGATGGTCCTGCAGTCTTGGGAAACATATGTACGTGTCCATCTCGGAAAGACACCCCAAGACCCTAATCCTCGATCATGGAAACCAAAACTAGGTTCTTCTTCAGCCTAGGTACATACAATACATCTCGTAACACCATGGGACTCATGGACTCCCTCTGAAATGTAACGGTCCCACGCCCAACAGATCTCACTATGGAGTCATCTCCCAACACAACCTCCACATCTGTCTCTATATATGAAAGCTCGGAGAACATCTCACAACCACCTGTCATGTGACTCGAGGCTTCGCTATCTATATTACCAAGTGCCGCAAGTAGATGCACTCTAAGAATGGTCTGGCACACAGAAAAACTCCCTATGTCTGTCAGCATCCACACTAATGAGAAAGGATGCTCTCTCTCTCTGAATATGCCTAGCGCACAGTGAAAACTCACTCTGAAATCTCACCCGCAAACTCATCAACTTCCGCTGAAGTTGTTGTCTATTGCTGCTTCTTCTTCTTCTTGTTTGGACATGTTGCAGCATAGTGTCCCATGTTATGACATGCAAAGCACTTTACAGTGCTCAAATCCTTCTTCTGACCATCCTGTTGCTGCTTAGCCCCACCCTTCTTGGGACCCTTCTTGTTCTTCTTCTTCCCCTTCGTTGTAAATGCCACATCCTCCTCATCCTATATACTAATAGAGCTACTGCACTGGTCATAATGCAGGGATAAAAAAATTTATGGGTTTCCATCTTCAAAATAATGCATCAATTTCTATCTTAGCATCTCGCTTTTTAGGAGCAAAGAAGGTTATTATCGTTGATTGGAATGTACACCATGGGGATGGGTTATTGATGATATTTGAGGTGGATCAATGAATTTTTCTATATATACTTACATAGACATGGAGAGGGTTTCTATCATGGTAGTGGTGTTGATACCAAGGTTGGTAGATCCAAAGGGTGAGAGATACTCAGTAAACATTCCATGGAAATTTGGATTTGGGGATATTGACAATATTATTTTTGGCATTTGAACATGTCGTTCTTCCAATAGTGAAGTAGTTTTGGACTTGATTTAACAATTATATGGTTATGATTAAATGATATGAAGTCACTCCTAATTGTTTTGCACACATGGCTTGGATGTTGATGTTGATTTGAATCTCAAAGGGAAATATGCTTGAAGGAGGTTATAATCTACGCTCAATATTTGCCTCAGTTACAACAATTAAAGAGAATTTGATGTGGTTTGTTAACCACGTGCGCTAACCCGTGGGTTGGCTCTCTACTTTCAAACCCATGGAAAATTCCTGTCTGAAGTTTCATATCGTTGGTTTAGTTCAAATTGTAGGGGAGCAATCTACACTTCTCACCCTCCCTCCTTTCTATAAACTGCTCTGTATTTTTTAAGCATGGGAAATGCTAAGCATGATCATTGAAGCGGACTAAGAAAGAGATGGTTCATTCTTTGAACTGAGAATGGATAGGGGAGAAGCCCTTAGTGAAATTATGAACAATAATAAGATGTTGAAGAGGATGAATTCCCGTATGGAAGGAATGAAACAGTCCATTGACCATATGAACAACCATATGGAGCAGCAGAACAAGAAGTGTGATGGGATTGAAACCAAAGTTAGGGCACAGGGAAAAAGATAGAGCAACTTTTCAATTAAAGATAAATGCATTTCAATATGATCTCAAGTTTCACCCAAAACAACCAGTCTTATGTTGGGCATTGCACGGTCATAAAATAAATCGAAGAAGAGATAGTCCAACAAACTACTATGTGAATATTTGAAGGTCCAAGCTCCCAGGTTTAGGCTCATTCTCAAAATGGCCAGTACATGGATGAAAACCATAGTGGCCATGTTTTCTCATAAATATGTAATGATTATATGTTTTTCAGATGCATATTATTACTAGGGAAATTTGTTAATTGAATCGATTTCATTTGGAGCACACACTTTCACTTGTGTAGTGCATTAGTGGAGAAGAGGAGAGTAGTTGGAGAAGGAGGAGGATTAGGCTTTGATCTCCTTGTTGGTTTTATCTTTTATCTTTTTGGGGCATCTATATTGAGGAAGCTTTTGCTGGGTTTTTCCCTTTAGGGTTTTCCCAAGATAAATCTTTGTGTTCATTTTTTGTATGATTGTGCTTGTCTATCTTTCAGTGATCCTGTTTATATGATTTTGTTATAAAAATGAAATGAAATACTGATGTATTAGCTAAGCATATGAAAATTCAACATGACTGGTGAAGAGGACACTACTAACACCAAACATACAGGAAAATAGCCCCATGAACAAGCATATAATATTGAAATAAAAAGCTTAAACATAATACATACTAAGATGCATAATCCTTCATATACATAGCGGAAGCAAACATACATTCATTCAAGCATGCCACATGTTTATCATGTTATAACTAGATCTTGTTCTTAGTTTATCTGTTCTTTTTGTCCTAATTTTCAACCATTGGTTTAAAATGATTTTACATTTTATGTTGATTTTCAGAATTTTGGACAATCAATAATTTTGGTTGGATTTAATGCTTTTAATGGTTTAATTATTTCATTATTTTAGTTTTAAGGTTTGTCTTTTGGGCTTATTAGTTAATATGTACATCTTTAAGATTTCAAAAACTTATAATAAAAGTTTGTTCCAAGTTCAGATTACGAGGAGATAGAAATGAATTCAGGAAAACCAAAAGAGGTGTCTCGGATTGAGAGATATGAAGGCGTCTTTGAGACCCAAATTTCCAGAAATTTGCCAAATTTCCCCAAATCCGATTTGCTATTTTTGGATTAATTATATTTAAATATTTTGAGTTATCATGTAACTAATTGATGTAACTGTTTCAAATTTCAACCTAGAAGGTAGTTATGAAACTACTTTACTTTTGTAATGATAAAAAGAAGACAAACATACAGTTTTGGGGTGGGATTTTTCATTCAAGGAGAGGCTTTTGGAGCTTTGATTTCTCAAGCTAGCATTTATAAATCTTATGTAAGTGGATGACTGCTATTGATTATATATAAACTGATAAGCCCTTTTACCCCTCATGCTTTTTCATTTCTGATCTGGTTGATTGCTCAATCTACAATTTCATTTCTTATTTAAAGGTTTATTCATGTAAATGCTTGTAGCATGTGGGTGGAATTAGTATTTCATGTGTAATGTTTATGGCTTACTGGGATGTGTTTGATCCCCAGTTTATCCAACTTGCATGATTCAGTTCTGTATTAGCTTGTTGTTGTTTATTTCCTCCTTAATTGATGAAGTTTTCAACCAAAACCATAAAAACATGTTTTACTTAATTTTATTATATGAGATTGTGTTGGCTTGTTCTTTAGTAGTCTGAGAAAAAAATTTGGCACTAACACATCATATTCATCAATTAGTAAATATAAATGCAGATACAAAATAGTCAAGAATACTCATCTGATAAGAACTCGTCCTGCAACCAACTACCTCGCTACAATGTTCCACCAAAACATAGGCTAGCGTGCTAATCAATCTCTTAGAAACACTGCCACCCCTGAGCTGGGTATGATTCCTCAAGGAATAAGGATCAAAGCAGGCTTACACATAGCCAAGGTACACAAATCAACCAATCCCACATAGTAGGGTTTATCTGGATGTCAAGGAGCTAGGAAAGGCTAAATGCTAAGATGATGACCTCAAACACCAGTTTTCTCAAGCATACCCAGCCTCTAATCCTACTCTCAACAGTCCGAAGATGAATACCACGGGGTGACAACCCCAAACAAAAGGGTGAACATGGCTCTAGTCCACAAGACAACTCAGAGTTGTTCTTAGCCCTAGCATGGCAAAAATAACTCAGTGGAAACCCAACAAGATACTTGCATACACATCAACCAAGAATCAACCCAAAACCAGGGGAAGACAACAGCCCCCAATCTTCACAATGCACGATGGCAACATTACACGATCCCCAAAATTAGGGGAGAAGTCTGATTCTTGATCTTAGACAAAGGAAAGGCATAAACACAGACCACAATATTATAGGGAAATGATAAGAGCCTTACACATCCCATAGATGGGGAGAAAGATGGATTCCCAGTATTTACAGGAAAGCATATGCACAGCAGAATCGTGCCTCTCAGGCCAACGTCCCAGCTCGTCACATGAGATCACAGTCCCCAATTCCTGCGTGAGCAAAACCATCCCATTTCCAGCCTGTGCATGAGGATTCATCAAAATGATGGGGAAATCATGAGGAGAGTCAATGGGATGACTCACTATGGGAGGAAGAACAAAGCGATGAGGGAAAACCTAAACAGACCACAATCATCCCCAAAAAGTGGGGAACCGCCTGACTCCTACGTGAGGGTAACCACAGAGACCTCCTGTCTGTGCGTAAAAAGAACCCTCCATCATGGAAGAGTGGGGAGAATGGAAATTGAGTCTATTCCCCTACCCCCACCGACCTGAAGAGGAAGAGTCTGCTGGTGGAGTGGGCGCATGGGAAAGGACTGGTAGTCCTACCACAGCCACCACTACTCAGCAATAAATCCTCCCAACTAACAGACAACAGAATTTTAATGGGTGGCCGACACATGGCAAACTCCCAATGACCCCCATGGGTTGGACAACCCCCCCTTAACCTTAGGAATCATGCCCTTTTCATTTAACATTGCACCGTCGTAGCTAGCTGCGGGTTTAATTTATTTGATGTGCATATTTACACGATGCCAAAACTATAATGTGTCGGATCGCACGATTACCATCAGCAACAATCCCTATTGCCGAAAAATACACAACCAAATCGATGGTGGGGCTTTTTCCTTGAGCTCCTCGCCACAATTAATTACAATATATATACATCATGTACCTTTTAATGCAACTGGGGTCAAAACCAAGGAAATCACAAATAGTGTCTTGTATTATAATTTTTTGTCTCTCCTTCAAACAGAGCACAGTTTATAAGTCCATTCATCATGGTTCAGGTTTCTAGTATAACCTTAATAGTTGTTCTCATTATTCATAGTTTTCTCCATCGACTAGTTAAGTTTCCAATCCCCATGGAGCCTTTGTTGATGCCTCCTGTGTCACAAAGTTGTCTTAGTTTGCACGTTTGAGTCTATGCTTCCTAAGTGTCTCCATATGCCTCATGCTCTTGTTCAAAGGAATTCTAGCTTGAGTCATCCATTCCTCAATTATCTTCACTCTACATGTCGAACATTCCTCAATTATCTTCACTCTACATGTCATCCATTCCTGATATATTATAGATTCTTGGTCCTACCTGGAACCTTATCCTACTTTCATCATTGGTAAGTGACCTTAAAATCGACAGATGACATCTCATTACTGGTCGTTCACTGAGTGGTTTCCCTTGTCTTCTATAGCAAGAAATCTATTCACAAATTGGGATTCATGTCATGTCTTGGATTCTATTAGACCCTATTGGTGGTTTCCTAGCCTCTATCAGTAGTTTTAATCATGGGATGCTATTTAGAGGGTCTCTTTTGCATGCTACTTGCATTTGGTATGCGCGAGAGATGAACATGGTTACTAGTTCATGTACATCTTGTTCGTCTGATTTATTCCAAATCATCCATCCTTGTTGTGTACCTCATGTTTATTTATGTAGGATTCCTTAATTCCCTCCTTCTAGTAGATTCCATTCCATCGAATTCAGATCATCTATTCTGGAATTGGGATCTAGAGTTAGTTGAGTACCTTAATACTTGTAGTCATCAGTGGCAGGGTCTCTCGCCTTTGATAGATTGGGAATACATCAATGTCCCCTGCTTGATGTATTCTTCAAGTGTTCAACCTCAATAGCTTTACTCACACTTGTTAATTTTACTCGGTACCTTGACACCCATTTTCATCATTAATGAGTTGTCTCACATCTATTAATTGTATACATCAATGATTAGTAATTAGACAATGTTTCATTATATTTGACCTTAACACCTTTATTCACGTGATGGGACATGCATAATTAGTGATTTGTGTAGAATACCTTAGAGTATGGTCACATTCCATTTATGCTCATTAGAGGAAATTTGGGGTCTAAAATGGGCCTTATAAGAAAACGTGCCAACAATAATTTCTTGTGAGTTGGAATTCAAGAACTAATAGAATTCCAATAAAATGAGTCAACCATAATGGTTGAATTGACATATTTGTCATAAAAAAAAACTACTTTTTTTGTTCATATTTTCGACATATCTCCCTTTGTTTTTACTCAAATTTCGATTGGGAGAGCTCGTTGGATGCGGGATTTGATTCCGCATCCAACGAGTACCCACACTTTATACTTTTGATGGACCCCTATACCCCAAAAACAAGAAATACCTGAAAAAATGTGATGATGATGTCATCATCACATTTTTTGAGGTATTTCTTGTTTTTTGGGTAGCAGGGCCTGTCAAAAGTATGCAGTGTGGGTACTCGTTGGATGCGGAATCAAATTCCGCATCCAATGAGCTCTCGTGATCAAAATTTGAGTAAAACCACAGGGAGATATGTCAAAAATACGAACACAAAAAGTAGTTTTTTCTTTTTCCCTCCAAAATTAATAAATATTATTTTATTATTTTAACTACTATTTTATTATTTTCCTTAGGAGGCCCATTTTAGACCTCAAAATTACTCTAATGACTACCTTTATCTCTATATTAACTATGGGATTTTATTTCTCATACCAAAGCAGTATACCTTATCATGTACCAAATGTCTTCATTCAATATGGAGACCAGACTCCACTGTGTATTGTACATGGTTGTGACCAATTATGACATATGCCCAATATGCATATTCATTTTCATTGTACTTATGTGTATCTGGGACTGCTATATATACTCTAGATCTATAGTCATGTATATAAAGTTATCATCATATTATGTTGACGAGTGGCTAGTTCTTCCACCTGGATCTTCACTACTCCAATTTTGGGACTATTATAATGTATTTCAGCCATCGCATACCCCTCTAGCCTCACACATTACGGGGAATTTGTAATAATGTGATTTTACATACCTTATGCATCATGCCTTGGTGGCCTTCCCTTGTCCCTATGCAAACTCACTATACCCCCCTTACTCAGTATAGCCCTAATGCTTTAGTTTAACCCTTAAAAAGAATTTTTAAAGACACACGTGGGTCAACAGTTATGCAGCTCGTGTATATGAAGCTTGCACCACTACAACCCATGTACATTGGTTATTTTTCTCAAAACAAAAAATATTTGGAGATTTCCTCATCAGGTAACCAATAGCTTGATCATTGTCCTTCCATATGCATAGAAACACTTCGATTCGACCCTCCATTTCCCATTTGAGGTCTAAATATTGATCCATTATGAAGAAATGTAGGAGGAGAAACTTTGAGAGTAAGGAAACTATAGTAAAATTTTGTCCCATTTCCATATGCTTGGGTCTGCATCCCTTTATCCATGGTGATAGAACTCTTTTTGTTCATATCCCAAGCTCTCCATTGTCTTTGTGATTTTTCCTTGCTATGGAGGATTGAAGTGGTGTAGTACCAGGTGGAGAAACTCAGTTTCTCAGTTCCTATGAGGTGCCGACAAAGGTTGTCACATTTTATCTTTGTTTTTAAATTAATATAAATATCCATTTATTGATAAAGAGGAGCTGCGTTCGAAGGTTTGAGAACTCGACGTTTCGATCCCTACTCTGGGATCATCATCAGGAGACAGTTAGAAGCGTGAGGAAGAGTGTAACTTGCCCGAGTAGTTTAAATATGAATCATTTAGGGTTTAAGGTAATAAATGTATTAGAAGGGTCGGCTTAGTAAAACATAAGAATTTTTAATTTTGTTTTTTAAATATTTTACAAAATTATGGATTTGAAAGATTAGGGTTAATTTAAATTTATTACTAAAACAATTTAAACCTACAAGATTTTCTAAGGTAAGTTAATTAAAGACTATTAATATAATTTTCTATGAACAAGTGGAAGGCGTAGCAATGGGTTCCCCCCTTTCCCCAATAGTGGCTAACCTTTACATGGAAATGTTTGAGAAGCGTGCCTTGGAACTCTTCCCCCTCAAACCGAAAAGATGGAAACGTTACGTCGATGACACGGATGTGATATGGCCACACGGGCGAAACACCTTGGATCAATTTCTTCAACATCTTAATAGCCTAAACAACAATATCAAGTTCACCATGGAGATCGAAGAAGACAACAGACTACCTTTTCTCGACGTCCTTATTTCAAGAAAAGAGGATGGCTCGATCTCCCACCAAGTCTATAGGAAGAAAACCCATACGGATAGATACCTGCATGCTAACTCCCACCATTTCCCTCCCCAAAAAGTCGGAGTTATACATACCCTCGTAACAAGAGCTTTGAGAATTTCTGACAACGAACACATCAAAGATGAGATTGAACATCTAGCTGAAGTCTTTAAGGATGACGGTT
>LPNX010925576.1:147512-295001 GCA_001517045.1 Pseudotsuga menziesii | reverse complement strand
GAGAGAAAATTGAGATCAACCTTAATGAGTACTGCCTTAATCGAGATGATGGTGCTAGAATCAGTGATTCTTGGAAACCTCTCCTTTGCTCCTTACAAACCATTAAACACCTTCAAACCAATTCTTAGGTTTTGGTTTTCCTGCCTCACCTTCCCCTAAGCCCCTTTTTGGACCTTGAAAACCTTCACCCTCCTCCTTCTAGGTTTTGTCGAATTGCTCGAGTCTTTAGGTTCAGGTTAAATTAAAATTAATTACAAAATTAATAAAACTTTTAAAAATTAAATTAAAAATTAATTTATATATAAAAACTTAAAAACTTGTATTTATTAAAATTAACAAGTTATAAAATTAAAGTTTTAAAAATCTAAATTCAAAATTTTTTAAAAACTTCTAACTAAAATATAATTAACAATTGTAAATATTTTTAAAACTTTTAAAAGAAAATTTTAAAACAAAACCTAAAAAAAATTTTAATCTAATGTTTTAATAACTTAAATTCTAGGTCCTATCTAATTTCTCTAGGTCTTAGGTTTAGGTTAATTAAAAATTTAAATAATTATATTAATTCTTTGAAATTACTTAAATTAAATTTATAAAAAACTTTGAAATTTTTTTTTAAAAAGTTGTAATTATTAAAATTAACAAAGTTATTTATAAAAATTTAAAATTAAAATTTTTTAAAAAAAACCTCTAATTTAAATAAAATTAACATTTCTAAATGATTTTTATAAAAAAATTTAAAACTTTTAAAGGGAAAAATTTAAATCAAAACATAAAAAATTATATCAATAGTCTTTAATTAACTTACCTTAGAAAATCTTGTAGGTTTAAATTGTTTTAGTAATAAATTTAAATTAACCCTAATCTTTCAAATCCATAATTTTGTAAAATATTTAAAAAACAAAATTAAAAATTCTTATGTTTTACTAAGCCGACCTTTCTAATACATTTATTACCTTAAACCCTAAATGATTCATATTTAAACTACTCGGGCAAGTTACACTCTTCCTCACGCTTCTAACTGTCTCCTGATGATGATCCCAGAGTAGGGATCGAAACGTCGAGTTCTCAAACCTTCGAACGCAACTCCTCTTTATCAATTTACTACTGCGTAGATGACCATCTTTATCCATTTATTGTCCAAATTTCATGTGCAATTGCTTATATTTGTATCCATGGGTCTAGTTGTTGTGTACATGTTTAAATGGATTATGGTAGTTTGAATGCTAACATTTAATATATTTTATATGTTTGAATATATATTTGTTATTGAGGGAAAATTGTAGGGAACAAGCATTTGATAACAAGCTCATTAACGGTGATCTTCTTCGAGCATCTGGTTGAGGTACGGACTCTATCCCTTAGTTGTTAGCTTCTTTAATGTATCTAGCATATTTGAGAATGGATGTGATTTGTAGTGCTATCCTGTTTGTTGTGGTCCACCCCAAGACATAGGAATATTTTCTCCATAACATGTCCTAAATTACAATTCCCTCTATCTGAGTATGGAATTTAATAGTATTACCTCTCCTCAATTCAACAAAACAGAAATTGTGTCTCTTTCAACCCCTTCAAATTCTCTTCCTAGATTCCCTTTTATGTGGTGCATTTGAAAACATTGAATGTAATTCATGTGGTACATTAGAAACCATCTTTCCAATGCCACATGGCACTTATGAAACCATCAAATCAATTTTCCATCCAACCATTGCACCAAATGATGCATGGAGGGCCCTCCTATATAACCATTGAATGTGTACGAAGTGGTGCATGGAAATCCCTATAAATATGCTCCTCATGGCACATGGGCTTACTTGTGATCCAACCTTCATATGTCCACTATATGGTGAGTATAGTACCATGTGATTCAATCATCAGGTGTGAATCAAATGGTGAGCAAAAATATTTATGATCTGACCATTAGGTGTGCACCAAGTGGAGAGTGGAAATATCTATGATTTAACCATCATATGTGCGCAAAGTAGCAAGGGGAGGTATTTTCAATTCAATAGTTAAATGTCAACAAAATTTCTAGTGGATGGACCTATGATACAATAATCATATTTGTGCTTAGTGGCGAATGGAAGGACTTTATATTAAATAGTCAGATGTAGGACAAGTGGTTATTAGAGGGCCCTACGATCCAACAACCAGGTGTATTCCTAGTGGAATGTGGAGGGCCTTGCAATATGATAGTCGGATGTGCACCAAGTAGTAAGTGGAGGGCCCTCTAATGCCACAGTTAGATGTGTGCTAAGTTGCAAGTTAAGGTTCCTTTGATGTAATCATTGAATGTGTACCAAGTTGTGATTGGAGAGCCCTATTATCCAACTACAAAATGGTAAGTGGAGGTCCCTTGATATGATTGTTAGATGTTCTCTAAGTGGCATGTGAAAGATCTATGATCCAACCATCGGATGAGTGCTAAGTGGCGTGTGGAGGGACCTCTTATTTGAATGCTTAATGTGAAAAAAGTGGAACAAGGAGGGGATTTTAATATGATCTTTGGATGTGTGTCAAGTGGTGGATGGAGGATAAGTGGTGCATTAAAGTCCCATTAATATCACCATTAGATGTGTTCCATGTGTCATGTGTAAAACCCTCTGATTCAAGCATCAAATATTTTCTATGTGGTACATGGAGGGAACTTTGATTTAAGCATTAGGTGGGTTCCACGTGGCATGTGGATATCCCTCCAGTATAACCATCATATTTGTGAGAAGCAATATTTGGATATCCCTTCTATCATACTTCCGAATGTGTTCCAAGTGGCAGCTAGAGAGCCCTTCAATTTTCCCTTCATGTGTGCGCCAAATGGAACCTATAAAACCAACATATCTGATTGTTAGATGTGTTCCATGTGGTATGTAGATAACCCTTTGATTCATATATTGGATGTGTACCAAGTGGTTCATGGATAGTCCTCCAATCATGCTAGATAATTTTCCAAGTTGCAAATGGAGAACCCACCAATTAGACTGTTGGATATGTATTAGGTGGCACATGGAGAAACTTTTGATCCAACTGTTTAATGTATGGCATGTGGTGAGTGGTGGTCCCTTTTATTCCACTTCCCATTGTGCACTATATGGCACATGGAAGTCCTTTTAATCCTAGTGTCAAATTTGCACCAAGTGGTGCATGGAGGGCCCTACGATTTGACCATTGTGTGTGTTCCATGTGGTGTGTAGAGGACCCTTTGATTTGATTGTTTTATGTGTTACAAGTGGCATGATCATGGATTTACACCAAGTGGAGCCATCAATGTGCCATGTGGTGCACATATATTTTTTGTATCACAAACTCTCCTTCCTATTCAAATGTTGGATTTGATCCATGTGGTTCCTGGAGAGCCCTTCGATCCAACTACCAGATGTGTGCCATGGAGAGTATGGGTAACCCTTTATTTTGACTATTGGACCCATGCCACATCGAACATGGAAACATTTCCAATTTAACTATGATATGTGTACCAAGTATCAAGTGGAGAGTTTTCTAATCTAGGAGTTGGATGTGTGTTAGGTCAAAAATGGATGAGCCTTTGATAAAATCATTGGATTTGTGACATGTGGTACATAGATAACCCTGCAATATGATCATCATATGTGTTCCATGTGATAGATGAATGGGCATTCAATTTGACCATCATATGGTTTCCACGTGGTGCATGGATATCCCTTTTGATTTTGAATAGGAACCATGTGGTGTATGGAGAGCCCTCTAATCAAGCTATTCAATGTGTGGCAAGTGTTGGAGATTTCATCGATCTAACCATCATTTGTGTGCCAAGTGACACATGTATATCCCTTCAATTTGATTCATATGTGTGCCACATGGCATGTGGATATCCCTTTGATCTGGTCATCGAATGTGTGCCACATGGTGTATGGATATCCCTTTGATTCACCTATAAAATGAGTACCATGTGGCACATGCATAGTCCTTTGTTATGACCATACGATGTGGGGCAAGTGACAGATGGAGAGCCCTCTAATCCAATTGCTTGATGTGAACTATGTGGTGTATGTAGATACCTCTAATCCAATTATGTGATGTATGTTATGTGGCTCATGGACAACCCTCCAATCCAATTATTTGGTGCACATGTTCATTTGGTTGGGCTATTGGATCTTTTCCAAGTGGTTCCTGCAAAGTGATTCGATCTATGCGATATGGAACATGTTAAATCTACAACATCATGAGTTATTCTTCAAACTTGTGGGTAATATCAAGTTGTACTTATGGGTAATATCAAGTCCTATATATCCTCATATGATTGAGGTGGTGATGTTGTAATTGTAAATTCTTATGAGTAATATCAAGACTGAATATTTGTGGGTAATATCAAGTCAGACTTCTAGGTAATATCAAGTCAATGATTCTCATGTAGTCACCCAGTGAGGTGGGCCTCTAGTTATAGAGGTGAAATTATTTGCATGTTGAAGCATAGATGTTATGTGATATATTACTTAACCGTGGTCACATATTTCTAGTAAATCTCATCTAGAGATTGGCTACCTCTAGAGTGAATTACTTTAGCAATGACTATATGGTCCATGATTAATATAATATGATCATAACATATGACAATTCCTATGAGTATGATATGATATGATGAATAATTAATGTTAACACATCTATACCATGCAATGAATATAAAGAGATAATAAAAGATAATTCAAATTGCCAATTTAATGACCAAATGAACTCAAAATTGTAAGCTTAATTTAAGTTACAATGTGTGCTTCGGTTATAGAACTTTAGTTATAAATATTTAGTGATCCATGCAAAGTAAATCAATAAACATGATTACGTTAGTGATAGATAACTAAGTTTTAATAATAAATGACTAGTTAACTAAAGGTTTACACTTTAGTTAAACTAAAACATGACACTTGAGTTAATCAAAAGATGGCACTTCCGTTATAGAGCGATTTCAATGATGACACTTCAATTATAAAGTGATTTGCATGACAAGACTTCAGTTAAAGCACCATGACACAAGTTAGCATGTTAACTAAGGGTGCATACATCCATTTAGATGTTGAGTTCACTCTGTTGTCATTTTGTCTTCAGTTAATGTCTAAGATCAAAGGCGTGGTGCATTAGTTATGCATGTGATATTTTTCTATGTAAGGAATTGTTATTCTAGCTAGGCAATTTAGAAGTTGTAAAGTATGTATGAATGATTGGCATGCAACCATTTTGTATTCTCTACATGGTAGTAGTTTTGGCTTGTTATTAATGTATTGGGAACATGGCAAGTTCATTAAAGTTGAACATTATTCTCTATTTCTCTATGTTCTCTCTTATCGGAAATCTACTATTGTGTTGTAAACCATTCTCTACAAATATATCTATTATACTCAAAAGAATTGTTGGGTTTTTTATACTTTTTATTAAGAGGGTTTTCTGAGGGTATATATTATATTATGTGAATGAATGGTTTGTGTGGTTGATTTTATTCATGTGTTCAGTAATTCATTGATAAAAATTTTAAATTTCAAATATATTCATATTTTCTCAAACATTAACATGGTATCAAAGCTCAGGGCATGAAGGAGTTGAGTTTGTGCAAGAAACTAGAAGCCTACATGATCTTGAGGGTTTCATCAAAAGATTCAAAGAGTCATGACATCAATCTCCATCTGACCAAAAGACCATCTTAAGGGCACTTCCAACTTCAACACATGGAAGGTGAGGGTACTGAACATTCTTGAGGAACATGACCTAGATTTCAGCATGACCATAGTGATGAAGGAGTCATGAATTGATGCAGGGAAATTTGATTTCAATAAGAATCAAGAAAAGGATAAATGGATTGTATATGATTCAGTTACAGATAATATCATGTCCATGATCACCCTGCTAAAGACCGCTAAGAAGTGTTTTGATACACTCATGAATCTATATGAGAAGAAGGTCTCGAGTCAAAATAGGGCTTTGAAAAATATGCTTTATAACATAAAGATGGAGAAAGAAAAACTAGAGCCATTATTTTTCACCAATATATTTAATGTGAGAGACCATCTTGTTAGCATCAAAGTTGCGGTAGATGAAGAATCAAGATGAACTTCTCCAAACTGCCATTGATGGTCTCCCATCCACATGGGAGACATTCTTGGCTACGGTAAAAGGATAACAAGTTCAACCTAAATTAAAAAAATTGTGGCATGACTGCCTCCAAGAGGAGGGGTGAATCCATGACAAGTCAGCATGAACCAAGGAAGAGAATCTCACCCTCACGGCAAGAATGAGGAAAGGGAGGAATGCATTCACTCCAAAGAAATATTTCGATGCAAAGAAGAAGGATTTCAACAAGGAATTCAACAAATCAAAGGTTTGATGCTACTATTTCCATAAGAATTTCCATTATGCAAGAGAGTGTCATGCAAAGAAGAATAATTGAAGAAATTTTCATGCATCTACGACGGTAGAAGAAGAAACCTCTCAAAAGAATGCACCTGAGGAGAAAGAGACAAGGAGGGAGTACTACCTTATCTCAACACTTTCTGGATCTCTCGTTATATGTGAAGTTGCATGGTATATTGACAATGGTGCATCCAAGCACATGTCAAGGTATAATAATTCCATTTTGAACCTAAAGGAGAAGAATTTCTCATGCATGGTTGGGTTAGAGTACAACTCAACATATTTGGTCCAAGGAGTTGGATACACCTCATTCCAAATGAGATTGGGATATATATTACATGTGGAGGACATTATTTATGTCCTGGCCTTGAAGAATAACCTACTTTTTGTTTTAGTTCTTGAAGATAAGGGCTTCTGAGTCATCTTCATGGATAACCAAGCACTTATGTGACTAAAGAACAAGAGTCCTGATACTGGTGGAGTGATTGGAGTTCAATATGGAGGACTATATCGTTAAAGAAATGTAACTGTGAAATATATTCAATTTTTTATTATTATTGTTATTATCCCTTCCAAATATGTTATTCCTTCGATTAGGGAAGTCATTGATGTAATTGGTCATGTAAAGTCTTGAGGTAAAACCTTCGTTGTAAGTCGGGTCAATAGTACCCACAAAAGTATTGTTAAAATGTAATTTTGAGTCTCCTAAGGTAATTCAACCCTAATTTGGAGGATAGGTGAGCCATTTTGGGTTATTATAACTCTCCACTAATTAGTATAAATAGCATAGGAACCTCCCTCATTTGGACACAAGAATAACACTCAGAACTCAACAATTGCGCTAGAGAGAGAAGGAATAATCCATCTGTGAGAGAGGACGTAGTCTAGTATTATTCTTGGGGTCTTATCAGTATTATTCTTTGGTTCTTAGACTATATGGTTGAATTCTATATCAAGTAATTTTTTCTAGGTTTTCTTCCCCATGAGGTTTTCCCAAGATAAATCTATATTATTTTGTGTGGTTGTGTTTGTCTTTCTTTCAGTGATCCTTTTGTATATGGTTATGATGTTATCATGCTAAATGTTTTTAGATCTTGTATAATCATTGAAATCTTAACATGGCATCATAACCACCCTAAAATAGGTATTTTTTCATCCAAAACACTACTACAACTGCAGCTACTAGATATTAGGGTTTCATTCTTGAAAACCCTAGAAGACAAAAACTACTAATATTGGGAATTTAGTTATAACTCAATATTTCAGAAGGCTCAGAAGCTAAAACTTTTACAGGTCAAATATGAACTCTTTATGTCTCATTATTGAAGAATAACCTATTTTTATTTTCATTTATTGAATATAAGGGCTTCCGAGTCATCTTCATGGATAACCAAGCACTTATGTGGCTAAAGAACAAGAGTCCTGATACTGGTGGAGTGATTGGAGTTCAAGATGGAGGACTCTATTGTTAAAGAAATGTAACTGTGAAAGATATTCTATTTTGTATTATTATTGTTATTTCCCCTTTCTAAGATGTTATTCCTTCGATTAGAGATGTCATTGATGTAATTGGTCATGTAAATTCTTGAGGTAAAACCTTCGTTGTAAGTCGGGTCGGTAATACCCACAAAAGTATTGTTAAAATTTAATTTTGAGTCTCATAAGGTAATTCAGCCCTAATTGGGAGGATAGATCAGCCCTGTTGGGTTATTAGGACTCTCCACTAATTAGTATAAATAGGGGAGGCACATCCCTCATTTAGATACAAGAAGAACACTCAGAACTCAGTAGTTGCACTAGAGAGAGAAGGAATAATCCATCTGGGAGAGAGGAAGTAGTCCAGTATTATTCTTGGGGTCTTATCAGTATTATTATTTGGTTCTTATACTATATGGTTGAATTCTATATCAAGGAATTTTTTCTAGGTTTTCTTCCCCATGAGGGTTTCCCAAGATAAATCTATATTCTTTTGTGCGGTTGTGTTTGTCTTTCTATCAGTGATCCTTTTGTATATGGTTATGATGTTATCATGCTAAATGTTTTTAGATATTGTATAATCATTGAAATATTAACATGGTATTAGAGACACCCTAAAATAGGTATTTTTTCATCCAAAACACTACTACAATTGCAGCTACTAGAGATTAGGGTTTCATTCTTGAAAACCCTGGAAGACAAAAACTAGTGATATTGAGAATTTAGTTATAACTCAATATTTGAGAAGGCTCAGAAGCTAAAACTTTTACAGGTCGAAGATGAACTCTTTATGTACCGCTCTTGAAGAATAACCTACTTATAGTTTCAGTTCTTGAATATAAGGGCTTCCGAGTCATCTTCATGGATAACCAAGCACTTATGTGGCTAAATAACAAGAGCCCTGATACCGGTGGAGTGATCGGAGTTCAAGATGGAGGACTCTATTGTTAAATAAATGTAACTATGAAAGATATTCTATTTTGTATTATTATTGTTATTACCCCTTTTGAAGATGTTATTCCTTCAATTATGGATGTCATTGATGTAATTGGTCATGTAAAGTCTTGAGGTAAAACCTTCGTTGTAAGTCGGGTCAGTATTACCCACAAAAGTATTGTTAAAATGTAATTTTGAGTCTCCTAAGGTAATTCAGCCCTAATTGGGAGGATAGGTCAGACTTTTGGGGTTATTAGGACTCTCCACTAATTAGTATAAATAGGGTAGGAACCTCCCTCGTTTGGACACAAGAAGAACACTCGGAACTCAACATTTGCACTAGAGAGAGAAGGAATAATCCATATGGGAAAGAGGAAGTAGTCCAGTATTATTATTGGGGTCTTATCAGTATTATTCTTTGGTTCTTAGACTATATGGTTGAATTCTATATCAAGGAATTTTTTCAAGGTTTTCTTCCCCATGAGGGTTTCCCAAGATAAAACTATATTCTTTTGTGTGGTTGTGTTTGTCTTTCTGTTAGTGATCCTTTTGTATATGATTATGATGTTATCATGATAAATATTTTTAGATATTGTATAATCATTGAAATATTAACATGGTATCAGAGACACCCTGAAATAGGTCTTTGTTCATCCAAAACACTGCTACAACTACAGCTACTAGATATTAGGGTTTCATTCTTGAAAACCCTAGAAGACAAAAACTAGTGATATTGGGAATTTAGTTATAACTCAATATTTGAGAAGGCTCGAACGATGAAACTTTTACAGGTTAAAGATGAACTCTTTATGTCTCGGTCTTGAATAATAACCTACTTTTAGTTTCAGTTCTTGAAGATAAGGGCTTTCGAGTCATATTCATGGATAAACCAAGCACTTATGTGGCTAAAGAACAAGAGTCCTGATACTAGTGGAGTGATTGGAGTTCAAGATGGAGGAATCTATTGTTAAAGAAATGTAACTATGAAAGATATTCTATTTTTTATTATTATTTTTATCACCCCTTCCGAAGATGTTATCCCTTCAATTAGGGATGTCATTGATGTAATTGGTCATGTAAAGTCTTTAGGTAAAACCTTCATTGTAAGTCGGGTCAGTAGTACCCACAAAAAGTATTGTTAAAATGTAATTTTGAGTCTCCTAAGGTAAGTAAACCCTAATTAGGAGGATAGGTCAGACCTATTGGGTTATTAGGACTCTCCACTAATTAGTATAAATAGGGGAGGAACCTCCCTCATTTGGACACAAGAAGAACACTCAGAACTCAGCAGTTGTGCTAGAGAGAGACAGAATAATCCATCTGGGAGAGAGGAAGTGGTCCAGTATTATTCTTGGGGTCTTGTCAGTATTATTCTTTGGTTCTTATACTATATGGTTGAATTCTATATCGAGGAATTTTTTTTAGGTTTTCTTCCCCATGAGGGTTTCCCAGGATAAATCTATATTCTTTTGTGTGGTTGTGTTTGGCTTTGTTTCAGTGATCCTTTTGTATATGGTTATGATGTTAGCATGCTAAATTTTTTTAGATATTGTATAATAATTGAAAGATTAACATGGTATTAGAGCCACCCTGAAATAGGTCTTTGTTCATCCAAAACACTACTACAACTGCAGCTACTAGAGATTAGGGTTTCATTCTTGAAAACCCTAGAAAACAAAAACTAGTGATATTGGGAATTCAGTTATAACTCAATATTTGAGAAGACCCGGAAGCTAAAACTTTTATAGGTCAAAGATGAACTATTTTTGTACCTTTTGTACGAATTTAAACCACATATGTGTTATACTTTAGGAGTTATTATTCTGTCAAATCAAGGTTCCAACCTCCTCTAGAATTCAGTCTCAAACAAGAGACCTAGGGAGAATTGCTATGTCTCTCGCTAGGAAGGTCCAAATAAAATTTATCAACATTTTTCAGATAGGGAACTGAATGTAGTTTTTTTGGTCTAAGATTCAGACCCCGAAGGTGAAACAGTGACACATGGTAGTCCATACAACTTCTCTATGTTGAACTGTCCTAAAAAAGTCACCTTTGGAAACTTTGCATAAGTCCCACTTAGAGAATCCAATTTTTCTCTAACCTGTGGGGTTGGAAAGAATACAGGTCATTCTATCTCAAGAAAAAGTTTAAGACCCAGAAAAGTAGGAATTTTGGATATACACTAGAATCAATATCAGGCAATTTTGCGGAAGAAATTGGATAAAACTAGGGTTCCTGTTCTGTGCACTTCCCTCCACCGATAATTTGAAAAAGGAGGACTATAAAACTCACCATAGGAGGGTACATATTTCTATCAAAGAAGTTTCTCGTTTTTTGGATCTTCAATTTTTCATCTAACACTACTGTCGGGGAAAAATAGGGCATAAAATATTTTGTCGTTTTGTCCACAATTTTGGGAAAATGAGTACGTTGCTCAGCTCAACTTGAAGAGACGCATATTTATATCCAATTATCTGAAAGATACCTAAGATAGAAAATTAGAGTTTCTCTACCAAAACCTAGGTCCATTATAAGAAGTCTTCTAGAAAATATTTCAAGCAAGCATCAACTTGAAGCAATCTCATTGGTAAGTTCTATCCTCTCTATTTCCATTTGGGATTCTCATTTTTAACATGATGATAAAAAATACCAAGCTTGAGAACAATATTGAAGGAACCAATAAAATTTGAGCATGGAAGTATAGATTCCTTCTCATACCTAAAGAAGCATGACCTGGAGAACTATGACAAAGAAGAAGCTGCAGATACACAGGGAGATCAAGACAAAGCACAAGAAGGACTTAGTAAAACCCAAGAGGATTATTTTTGTCTCCAATGGATCTCACATGTATCATCCTTGAAGACTCCCAAGGGATATTTTATATGCAATGTCTATATTGTATGAAGGAAAGAACATCAACAAGAATATGATCTTGAGAATGCAACTCAAGGATGTAAATATGCAAATGTCAGAAATCATTCAATCTTACTTCACAAGAATCTCTCATATCAAGGAGAAAATAGAATCCACTGGAGACAATGTCAAAGAATCCGAAGAGGATATTACAACCTCGAATGGTCTCCCAAGATCATGCGATTCATTCATTCAAGGAATATGTTCAAGAAGGAAGTTGATCTCATTTAGAAGACTATGGGAAGAATGCACACAAGAAGAATCATGACTCATAACAAGAGAAGATGGGAGCAATTGTAGATCAAGCTCTCACAAGAATCATAGAAAGAAGGAGGACCATCATCACAAAAGAATACAAAAGGAATTCATAAGAGATCATTCCAACATTTGATGCTACACTTGTGATAAGAAGGGACACTACTCCAGATATTGTCCTAGAAATAGAGGCTCTTTCAAGAAGAAGACAAACAAGAAAAAACATCATGCTCACATAGTTGAAGATGATGAACCAACTAATAAAAGATTCAAGGAAGAAAAGGAAGATTCCTCAAGTGATGAGGAAAATGAATTCTACTGGTGAATACAAAGATCATACTCTTATCCATTTTAGCATTGGATAAGAAGGAATGCATTTAGTGACACTTAGAACTACTACACAGGTTCCTAGAATCAAGTGATGAATAAGAAGGATCCATTTATTCTTGCAAGGACGTAAGGATCAAAAAGGATTCTTCCAAACAAACAAAGATAAGTATTTCATTTTTCATTTCCTATATTTAGTTGTGTACCTATCTATGTTCAAGGAAATGTATTATGCATGATAGAATGTTTGCATTAATGAACAATATACTACTAATATGTATGTGATGGGTAAGTGGCCTATGGTGCTATACAACATTCCATTGGTACTTATCTAGAATGAAACCTCTTTGCTAACATATTGGGATTAGTGCACAATCTCAATAATTTTATGGTAGATATGGAAGGCATCTAGAAAGTTTATGTGGGTATACGGGATATGGATGAATGTTCTATTAGCTAAAATAGTTTCATGATTGTGTCTTTATGCATAAGAATTTGTCATTAGGAAATGTCTCTAACCATGCAACTAATGTATTTGACTTCTAGGAAATATTGTGTACAATCACCTACAATAAAAGAAGGATGAGACTTGTTCCGAAGAACAAGTGATGACAGTTTAGTTACAAGATTCACTCCAATAAAGATACATGAAGATGAACCTGAAGCTCCCAGATTCAAATACACTGTGGTGGAAGAAAGATCTTCAAAACCATCATGATATGACCTAAAGAGAGCGGTAGATCCACCTCAAGAGATGAATACCATATTGGGCATGAGAGATAATTCAAGATGAAGAAAATTATGATGGGAATTCCAACTAAAGTAAGAGGCCTCGGATACACTCCCGTCATGTAGCACTGTTGAGTGACATCACTGATGTAGATCCTTCCAGCTATGAAGAAGTATCTAAGGAGAAATGGAAAAATACTATGATCAAAGAGTACTAGTTGATCATGGGGAATGATGTTTAACATGCGGTTTCAAGACCTAAAGGGAAGTCTGCAGTGTCTTCCATATGGATCTACAAGATCAAGTATGGAGCAAGTGGAAGCATCGAGGGATACAAAGCAAGGTTCGTGTTTTCTCTCAAAAAGAGGTAGTATACTATGGCATGGCATACTCCATTGACTAGACACACATCTCTAGTGAAGTAGAAGTGTATATCAAGCATAGAACCACATGTGAACAAAAGGTTTTGTACAAGCTCAAAAATAACCCATGGATAAGCACATCCAGATACATGAGGAGCTAGAAGATCACCTAGGGTGATGAAGATCTTAACCTTTTCTACAAGGTTGAATATGGAAGCCTATAGAGGATGACAAGCTCACAAATGGGTGCAAGAGGAAATTTTCAACAAAGTTCAAGATAAAGGATATTGGTATCCAGTGACCTGAGATGTATACATAGAATATCAATAGTAGAGGATGCTACCTATCACTCCAATACAGAATGTTTCAATACATAGAGTACAAAATGCAGAGGAAGGATGATGCTCTACTTCATAGGAAGTGATTGTAGAAGATCTCCTAGTTCATGGTATGATAGGGTGGAAAACTTCTTCATGGACTAAGGCTTTACCAAGAGTAAAGAGGGTTCCAAACTTTACATCAAGGTTGAATGCGGAAGACTGGTATATGTCAATGACTTGATGGGAGAGGACGAACTCATTGTAGATGAAAAGAGGAAGTACTGAAGAAATAAATAACACCTCAAGATGGTGTTTCAGTTTGGTATCAAGTATGATCTCATAGATTCAGCAAAAATAAAAGTAGTGTTTCACCCAGTACAGTCGATTCTGAGTACATTGTAGCATGTTCATCCTGTAGTGAAGCAATACAACTTCACAAACTATTAGCAGGATTGTTTGATTTTGAGATAGATGCAACTAATATTTATTGTGACAACTAGAGTTGTTTCAAGCTAATAGAGGACCCAGTGTTTCATAAAGTCTGAGATATGGTAGCCTTAAAGCTCTAGGATGTTCCTATAGAGGAGCAAGTTGTTGATGTGTTGACTAAGCCTTTTTCTCATGTAAATATTGAACACTTTCGAGACAAGCTTGGTGTAGTCTGAAAGGACCTCCATAGAAAGATGGAGTGATGATAAGAGAATGAAATGGTAATGGTAATATAGTACAGAGAAGGCCAGTCGAGTTTTCCAGTATGCTTATAGATATATATATGAAGTTGTAGATGTATAAGAAAAGAATGATGAGACCCAATGATCTAGTTACTGTATAGAAATCCTGGAAGTATCTTCGTGGGTATATCCCAATATGGTTGGTGACATCACCAAGGGTGGATCCCAGTATGGTTGGTCATATTACTAATGGTAGATACCAACATGGTTGGTGGCATCCTCATAAGGAAGAACCTAGAAAGGTTGGTCATATATTCAAATAGGAATATCCCAAGGAGTTTTGGTAATGCATACATTTGTGGACGTTGTGGTCTTGCATTCATTTGTGGATGTTGTGATCCATCATTCATTTGTATATGTTGTGGCCTTGCATTCATTTGTGGATGTTGTAGGCCTGCATTCATTTTCAGATGTTGTGGTCCTACATTAATTTGTGGACATTGTGGTCCTTCATTCATTTGTGGTTGTTTTGGTACTCCATTCATTTACAGATGTTGTGGTCATGCATTCATTTGCAAACGATGAGATATTTCATGATGTGGGTGATTCTGTATTAATTTGTGATGTTGTGTTGTGTTTGTGTAACATTGCAAGCGATGATCAGGATAAGGATACCTGATATGATGTGAGGATATGTGATTCTCACGATGATGCGACAATATGTGATATTGATAATGATGTGATGAGATGTGATTTGCATGATAATGCGACGAGATGTGATACTTGTGATGATGGGACAAAATGCGATGCTCATGATGAAGTGTCGAGATAGGATGCTCATACGGATGTGCTCGTGATGCGATGATCAAGATGTGACACTTCATGATGGTCATATTCCATGGACAACGATAATGCTAATGTAGTTCTAAAAACTTCCTATGACATATAGATTCACCAGTCAGATGTACATATGTATTGTTGTGTTATAGAATACCTTCCTTATTAAGAGGGAGTGTTAAATAAATGTAACTATAGAAGATATTCTATTTTGTATTATTATTTCTTTCCCCTTCCAGAGATGATGTTCCTCCGATTAGGGATGTCATTGATGTAATTTTTCATGTAAAGTCTTGAGGTAAAACCTCCATTCTAAGTCAATCCAATAGTACCCACAAAGGTATTATTAAAATGTAATTTTGAGTCTCCCAAGGAAAGTCAGCCCTAATTGGGAGGATAGGTCGGCCCTATTGGGTTATTAGGCCTCTCCACTAATTAGTATAAATAGGGGAGGAGCCTCCCTCATTTGGACACAAGAATAACACTCAATAATCGGCAATTGCACTAGAGAGAGAAGGAACAGTCCATCTGCAAGAGAGGAGATGTCCAGTATTATTCGTGGGGTCTTATAAGTATTATTCTTTGGGTCTTACACTGTACTTGGATAAAGTCTATAACGAGAAAGTTTTGTTGGGTTTTATTCCCCATGAGGGTTTCTCGGGATAAATCTTTGTGTTCTTTTGTGTGGTTATGCTTGTCTTTATTTTAGTGATCCTTTTGTATATGGCTATGATGTTATGATGCTAAAAAAATTTAGATATTGTTAAATCATTGAAATATTAACATATACAATGTCCCTGGGAAGTAATTTCAAGCTATGGTGCATGACACTATCATCATATGAAAGTTGTGGCACCAGAGGCTCAATCACCTCCACTACAAATCACTTCCTAGTTTACATCAAATGGTTAAAGGTATGCCAGTTTTTTTATTTTGCACATGATAGTGGATGCCAGGGTTGTGCACTTGGGAAGAATGTGAAAAAGAGTTTTTCTAGCATCCATACTAGACCTAAAGGGATTTTAGATTTAGTACATTCATATGTATGTGGTCCCATGTCTTATTTTTCCCTTAGCGGCTACCTTTATTATGTATTATTTCTTGATGAATTCTCTAGAAAGTCATGGATTTACTTCCTTAAGGATAAAAGAGAAACCTTTAGAGAGTTTTAGTAATTTAAATCCTTAGTAGAGAATTAGACAAGGAGGCACATCCGTGTCCTAAGGTATGAAAATGGAGGTTAAATTGGTTCAAATTATTTTAATTAATTCTGTAGTGATGTAGGGATTTATAAATAGCTGACAGTTCCATACAACCCCCAACAAAATGGGGTTACTAAGAGAAACAATAGAACTGTGTGTGAGGCTGTAAAATCCATGTTACATGATCAGGATTTCTCTACTTCATTATGGGCAAAGGCTAAGAATACAAACATATATATCCAAAAAAAAATGTGTATTCCATTCTATATGAAAAAACACATGAGGAAGTGTTTATTGGTGAGAATCCATACATCTCACATTTGAGGATATTTGTAATTTCGGTATACATTCACATACCGAAAGAGAGTACTAAGATGGAACCTTCTAGCAAGAATATAACCTTTGTTGGTTATAGAAATTCATTCACATCCTTTCGGATATATATACCTGGTGAGAGATGTTAGTTTTTCCAATCTAATTATATTGATTAGGATCTTTATCTGAAAGAATAACAAGTACAGCAGATACACAAGACACAAATATTTTCACCGAGGAAACCATAAAGGAGAAAACCCCACAAACTTCCTTAGAATAGTTTCATCACAAAGAATGTATCACAAGATGATCAAACCCAATAACAAGAATTATTTTACAGCTACATGTCTCTCCTTCTTCTCTCTCTCTCTCTCTCTCTCTCTCTCTCTCTCTCTCTCTCCTCATGCGAACTTGAGTGAGTGACTGTGTGTATAAATGAGGGAGGGAGCCTCCATATTTATACCTTTTAAGTGACTAACCTAATACATTACTGGGGCCAACTTCTTACCCTAACAACGTCGACTTCTCCTAGAGAGACTCCAAATATACATTACATGATGTTACACTAGGGATTATTTCCCCCATTTATAACGGAGGTTCTACCTCAAGTTCCATACACAATAATGACATCATGAAAGGACGAAAAAACATATATGTTGGGGGTACAACAACATACAATGATAATATACATCATAATATCTTTTGAAGATACAAATACATCAACACTCCCTCTTAACTAGTAAGGTATTCTCTCTCTCTTCTTAGTCAGAAACACATATGGTCCAATCATCATCACGGGTTCATCGCCATAGTTGTTTCCATAGTCATCTTCTAGTTGATCATCGAATGGTTATATCTGTCATATGAATTTTTCACAGAGCCATCCTTTTTCATGTTGGGTGTAGGCCTAGTCCTCATCCAGTTCTTCATCATATCCATGAGCAAGCCATTATGTAGGTACAACACATAACCATTATTTACATTTCCACTGCAATAACCTGCGTCTCCTATTGTCATCTCATCCTATCTAGATCATCCCTTTTTCCTACACAAAACAAAACAAAACACACATAGCACATAGAGAACAGCCCATATGAATACCACCTATGTTCTACCAAAATAGGAACATGTCGGGATCTAACTTGCATCTACCACTATGCGAGAATCTCTCAAGAGCACACCAAGTGTATTACATCTCTCTACGGTCAACATGTGTTCTACCAACATAGGAGAACTGCCCATGTGCACACCAAGTACCTTGTGACCTCATCATTTCCAACATGGGAACACACACATACAAGGATTGATTAAGACCAAACAACTTGCATACCACATTAGGATCTTTTCTATTCAGGTCAACCTCAAGGACTTATTACATTCAAAAAACCTATGTGTGGGTTCTTTTTCATTCAGACAACCTTACAGGATTGATTACGTCTGAGAAACCCACATACCACACCAAGACCCCTTTTACACTTTGGACAACCTATAGGACCCATTACATCCGATAAAATTGTGTACTATACCGAGACTCTCTATTTACACTCGGATAACCTGTAAAGACTAATTGCGTCCAAGGATAACCTACGAGCTTCTCCAGGACTGATTACATCTTAGGAAAACCTACATGACTGATTACGTCTAAACAACCTGCGTACTACGTCATGACTCTTTATTTACGCTCGGAAAACCTGTCTAATTTCCCATGTGAGATCCCATGCATCTACGTCTGCTGGTATCTTGTCATCTTCTAGCATATAAAACACATCAAGACTGATTGCGTCCAAGGATAACCTGCAAGCTTTTCCATCACTGATTACATTCGAGGACAACCTACAGAACCGATTATGTCTAAACAGCCTTTGTACTATGTTAGGACTCTCTATTTACGCTCAAATAACCTGTCTCATTTCCCATGTGATATCTCGTGCATCTGTGTCTTCTGGTCTCTTGTCATCTTTTAGAAGAAAAAACACATCAAGATTGATTACGTCCAATGATAACCTACAAGCTTCTCTATGACTGATTACATCCAAGGATAACCTACAGGACCAATTACATCATCAAGACAACCTATATCTCTAAGTATGCTAGAACTCATCACTCCCTCTTTCAAGGGGTCTTGTTCTGGATCACACCAAGTCTTTCTCTAAAGTACTCAAACTTCACTCTGGCTAGAGGCTTGGTCAATATTTTTAGTTATCTTCTTGTCCATTTCCATGTATTGGATCTTTATTGCTCTAATCTGCATCATATCCATATTATAGTGGAACTTGATCTCTATAAGCTTTGACTTGTCATGGAACACTGGGTTCTCCGACAGCTTCATGCAGCTCTGATTGTTGCAGAAGATACAAGTCTCTTCTAACTGCAGATCAAACAAATTAGATAGTAGATTTTGTATCCATATTGCCTTACAACTATCTGAGGAAGTGGAAACATAATCTACCTCGGTTGTACTCAACACCATGTAGGATTGCTTCCTTTTAAACCATGACATCATGCCATATCCCAAATTGAAGCATCAACCCAAGGTGATCCTCCTATAAGTGGTGCTACCTGCCCAATCCAAATCAACATAACATGTGGGTTAATATTCTAATTTGCATCGTAGTTGAGCCCATAATTCATTGTACCCTTTAGGTACGTCAATACATGCTTTGCAGCAACCAAGTGAAAATGTCTTAGATCTGTCAAGAACTGGCTTAGGGTGTTCACATCAAAGAATATGTCTAGTCTCATATTCACCATGCACATCAATGAGCCAATCATTTGATGATACACTGTGGCATAAACTGACTATCATGAAGCATCACACAAAATATTCAAGTATGATTCCAAAGGTGTTCCTATCACCTTGCAATTCAACATTCTGAATCTCTTCAGAATCTCCATTGATCATGGGGAATGATGTCTAGTGGGCTGTTTTGATACTTGAAGGGAAGTCTGTAGTGTCTTCCATTTGGATCTACAAGATCAAGTTTGAAGCAGATGGAAGCATCGAGGGATACAAATCAAGGTTCATGTTTTCTCTCAAAAAGAGGGAGTATACTATGGCCTGACATACTTCATTGGCCAGACACACTTCTCCAGTGAAGCATAATTATATATCAAGCAGAGAAACACATGTGAACAAAAGGATTTGTACAAGATCAAAAGGCACCCATGGATAAGCACATCTAGTTGCATGAAGATATTGAATATCACCTAGAGTGATGAAGATCTTAACCTTTTCTACAACGTTAAAGATGGAAGCCTATAGAGGATGACAACAACACAGATGGGTGCAAGAGAAACTTTTCAACAAAGTTCAAGATAGAGGATCTTGGTATCCAGTGACCTGAGATGGATACATAGAATATCAGCAGCATAGGATGCTACATGTCACTCCAGTACATTATGTTTCGATACATAGAGTACAAAATGCAGAGGGAGAATGATGCTCTGCTTCAGAGGAAGTGATTGTATAAAATATTCGAGTTCAAAATGGTGTGACGGGATGGAAATATTCTTGATGTACTAAGGCTTTACCATGATTAAAGTGGGTTCCAACCTTTACTTCAAGGTTGAATGCAGAAGACTGGTATATGTCAATGACTTGACAGGGGAGTACGAACTCATTGTAGATGAAAAGAGCAAGTACTAAAGAAAGAAAGAACACCTCAATATGTTATTTCAATTTGGGATCAAGTATGATCTCATGGATTAAGAAAAAATAAAACTAGTGTTTCCCTCAGTACGACCAAGTCTGAGTACATTGTAGCATGTTCGGCCTGTAGTGAAGTAGTATGGCTTCGCAAACTATTGGTAGGATTGTTTGATTTCGAGATAGATGCAACTAATATTTATTGTGACAACCATATTTGTATCAAGCTAATAGAGGACCCAGTGTTTCTTAAAGTATGGGATATGGTATCCTTGAAGCTCCAGTATGTTCCTATAGAGGAGCAAGTTTTTGATGTGTTGACTAAGCCTTTGTCTCATGCAAATCTTGAACACTTTCGAGACAGGCTTGGTGTAGTCCGAAAGGACTTCCCTGGAAAGAGGGAGTGATGATAAGAGAATGAAATGGTAATGGTATTATAGTACATAGAAGGTCAGTCGAGTTTTCTAGTATTCTTATAGATATATATGTGAAGTTATGGATGTACAAGAAAAGAATGATGAGCACCAATGGTCTGGTTACTGTATAGAAATCCTAGAAGTATCTTCGTGGGTATATCCTAATATGGTTGGTGACATCACCGAGGGTGGATCCCAATATTAATGGTCATATCACTAATGGTAGATACCAACCTCGTCGGTGGCATCCTCACAAGGAAGAACCAGAAAGGTTGATCATATCTTCAAATATGAAGATCCCAACGAGTTGTTCTCATGCTTTCATTTGTGGGCATTGTGGGCTTGCATTAATTTGTGGATGTTGTGATCCTGCATTCATTTCCATATGTTGTGGTCCTGCATTTATTTACGAATGTTGTGGTCCTTCATTCATTTGCGGACATTGTGGTCCTACATTCTTTTGAGGACATTGTGGTCCTACATTCATTTGTGGACGGTGTGGTACTCCATTCATTTACAGATGTTGTTGTCATGCATTCATTGTGGATGATCAGATTCCATCATTTTTTATTATGTGGATGATTCTGCATTATTTTGTGATGTTGTGTTGTTTTGTGTTTGTGTAACATTGCAGGAAATGCTCAATATGAGGATACCTGATATGATGCGATGAGATGTGATGCTCATGATGATGTGACAATATGTGATACTCATAATGATGTTATGAGATGTAATTCTCATGATAATGCAATGAGATTTGATACTTGTGATGATGGGACAAGATGCGATGCTCGTGATGATGTGTCGAGAAACAATGCTCATATGGATGTTCTCATGATGTGATGATCGAGATGTGATGCTTCGTGATGGTCATATTCCATGGATGATGATATTGTTAATTTAGTTCTAAAAACTTCATATGACATACAGTTTTACTAGTCAGTTGTATAGATGTATTGTTTTGTTATAGAATACCTTCCTTGTTAAAAGGGAGTGTTAAAGAAATGTAACTATGAAAGATGTTATATTTTGTATTATTATTGTTATTACACCTTCCATAGATGATGTTCATCCGATTAAGGATTTCATTGATGTAATTAGTCATGTAAATTCTTGAGGTAAAACCTTTGTTATAAGTCGGACCAATAGTGCCCAAAAAAGTATTATTTAAATGTAATTTTGAGTCTCCCAAGGTAAGTCGGCCCTAATTGGAAGGATAGGTCAGCCCTGTTGGGTTATTAGGCCTCTCCACTAATTAGTATAAATAGGGGAGGAGCCTCCCTCATTTGGACACAAGCAGAACACTCAGAACTTAGCAATTTCACTAGAGAGAGAAGGAACGGTCAATCTGGGAGAGAGGAAGATGTCCATTATTATTCTTGGGGTATTATAAGTATTATTTTGTGGGTCTTACACTGTACTTGGTTGAATTCTATAAAGAGGAATTTTTGCTGGGTTTTATTCCCCGTGAGGGTTTCCCGGGATAAATCTTTGTGTTCTTTTGTGTGGTTATGATTGTCTTTATTTTAGTGATCCTTTTGTATATGGCTATGATGTTATGATGATAAAAAAAATTATATATTGTTTAATCATTGAAATATTAACATATACAATGTCTCTGGGAAGTAATTTCAAGCTATGGTGCATCACACTATCACCATATGCAAGTTGTGGCACCAGAGGCTTAACCGCATCCACTACAAATCACTTCCAAGTTTACATCGAATGGTTAAAGGTATGCCAGTTTTTTATTTTGGGCATGATAGTGGATTCCAAGGTTGTGCACTTGGGAAGAATGTGAAAAAGTGTTTTTCTAGCATCCATACTAGATCTAAAGGGATTTTAGATTTAGTACATTCATATGTATGTGGTCCCATGTCTTCCCTGTCCCTTAGTGGCTACCTTTATTATGTATTATTTATTGATGAATTCTATACAAATTCATGGATTTACTTCCTTAATGCTAATAGAGAAACCTTAAGCGAGTTTCAGGAATTTAAATCCTTAGAAGAGAATCAGACAGGGAGGCACATCTATGTCCTAAGGTATGAAAATGGAGGTGAAATTGATTCCTGTGCTTTTAATTAATTATGTAGTGATGTACATATTTATAAACAGTTGACAGTTCCATACAACCTCCAACAAAATGGGGTTACCAAGAGAAAGAATAGAACTGTGTGTGAGGTTGTAAAAGCCATGTTACATGATCAAAATTTGTCTACTTCATTATGGGGAGAGGCTAACAATACAACCATGCATATCCAGGAAAAAAAAATTCTATGTCATTCTATATGAGAAAACACATGAGGAAGTGTTTATTGGTGAGAATCCATACATCTCACATTTGAAGATCTTTGGGAGTTCATTATACATTCATATACCGAAAGAAAAGAGGACTAAGATGGAACCTTCTAGAAAGAAGAGAACCTTTGTTGGTTATAGAAAGTCATTCAAATCCTACCGGATATATATACCTGGTGAGAGATGTTAGTTTTTCCAATCTTATTAGCTTGATTAGGATCTTTGTTGGAATATATTATATTCCTTGGAAGGTAATAATGTCTTTGTATTATGTCGAAAGTTGTCTACAATCTTATGTAAATGAGTAATACATTTAACCCATAGTTATATGGTGTTGTATTTACTTGTGTAGAGTATTTGTCCATGGTATTGGATTAAGAGATGTTATTTTGGAGAATTATATTATCCAACATGCAATATGTGAGAGTAATTCGTCATCATCTCTTAGTATATAATAGGGTCAAGTGAGTCTCTACATAATCATGTATTCTTGATGTAGTAGTGGTATTATTGTGACAATGTTGTACATCATCTATATTCTTTGGGGTATTTGTGCTTTTCTCTCTTGTAAGATTGGAGAAGACATTCTAGAGATAATAGAAGACTCCCTTCCCATGGATGTAACCCATTAGGGTGAACCAAGTATATCGATGTTCTCTTGTCCTTTTATTTTCTTGTTCTTATCTTTTATGATATGTTGTTGGTTGCTTAGATAGGTTAACTAGTTTAGCTTGACTCTACTATTCTAACATGGTATCAAAGAAGGTTGCTATGATCTAGTACCTACTATAGCTTTCAATCAATGACGATTATCATTTGGGCATTGTCATTTTGTTGTAGATTTGCTTTCTATCTGGTAGCCATTAAGCTTCTCTTCAGATCTAGGCATATTTCTGCATTTATTTTTACCCTAACCCTAACTTGTTGTGTAATATTTTTGCAAAATTTTTTTAAGGGTTTCTTGATGTTTTTTCTGTAGATCTACATGATTTCGGGGCTCTCCTCAAGGAGATCTTTCTTTTGGTTATAAAAACGACAGTTATAAAAAACAGTCGTAACTTGGTCATTTTTTACCAAAATTTTAATTATAACCTGTTTTTGAAATTAGAAATGCCATTCTAGATCCACCAGCGTGACTAGAACAGAAAACTGGGTATTTATGGGCTTCCTTTAGGTAATAAAAACGACAGTTATAAAAAAGGGCCGTAACTTGGTCATTTTTTACCAAATTTTTTATTATAGCTTATTTTTGGAATTAGAACAGCCATTCTAGATCCACCTATGTGATGAGAATAGAATATTGGGTTTTTATGGGAACATTTTTTCATAGGGTTGTAAGTGAAAGTTTTTCCTCTTTTATTTACTGTGTTTCTAACTGTGCTTTTGCAGATTTAGATCAATACAGTAAAGTATTTAAGTTTTTTGTTATTCATTTTTTGCATTTATATTTTGCTTCTAATCATGTTTATTAAGATATTATTTCTTGTTCTTGCTATATATTTGTCTCACATTTCTATATGAAAATATTGGCATCTTTTAAGGACAAGAATCTTTAGTATTTTGTCATGATGATAGCTATAAACCATCTAATGCTTAATATTTTTTAAATATACTTAATAATTAATTTGTTCTTTTCTTTGTTTTGTTTATAAAAATAATTTTATAAGAACAATCTCATATGTGTTATCTAGTGATCATTATTTACTTTATTTATATGTTATTGCTGACCTTTTGTGTAAAAGCAATTTCATTCTTTTATAAGTAATATATTTATGATCATTATATGCTCTTGCTAATTAAATTCTTAAGTAAAATCATTTTTTTAATCTATGTGATATCATATTTTTGGCTTGTCATAAGTTATTTAATTGGGATATAGTTTCTTTTTCATGTATTGTAGAGATTGTATCTAGTTCCTGTGCTATTTGTCTCTAACAATCCAATATGGAAGCATTGGCATTTTCAGGGATTTTCGTCTCTTGCTTATTCACATAGTGTTAACAAGAAATGAACCCATGATTAAGACCATTAGTGACTTGTCAATTCATAATTTTTTATAAGAGATATCAAGAGTTGATCATAATTTACTATATGTTGATCATATTAAACATTTTAATTTATCTATATCTCATGTCATGCTTATTTCTATCATCTTTTACTCAATATTTATATGGCTTTGAGCAATCTTTAAATCTTGAACTATTTATCATGAACACCTTGTTCTTGTTGCAATGAGATTTTTATTCTTATGATTGCAGAGGTTATCTTGTTCCTACTTGTCTTTAACGTTCCTATATGGAAGCATTGACATTTTCAGGGCATTCAACTCTTGCATATTAACCTCATACTAATAAGAAATGCATCTATGCTTCAGATTAGTTTCTTGATGACTAAATTTTCATATATTTAAGTGAAATCTTTGGCTCACTATTTATATGTTGTGGCTGACACTTAATGTGTAAAATCTTGAAATATTGTAACTTCGAAGAATATTCTATATGTATCTTTTTGTGGTCCACAATGGTCCTATCGGGAGAACCACTTTTATTACTTTGTACCCCGATACTTCTAATCGGAAGAACTAATAAGAGTCATGAGGTAGTCCCCTCTAATTGTAAAGGTGGGTCATTAGCACCCCAGTGTGGTTACTTGAGCCTACATGTGTAACTCGATCCTACATGATTAAATCGAGCCTACATGTCGAATTTAATTATTGAAGTGAACGGATGAATATAAATAGAGGTGTGGCGCTCCTCATTTGCAACACACACTCTCAATTGTGTAGCACATTAGTGGTGGAGAGAGAAGTAGCTAGAGAAGGAGGAGGATCAGTCTTTGATCTCCCTTTTGGTTTTACCTTTTATCTTTATGGGGCATCTATATTGAGGAAGATTTTGCTAGGTTTTTCCCTTTATGGTTTTCCCAGGATAAATCTTTGTGTTATTTTTGTATGGTTGTGCTTGTCTATCTTTTAGTGATTTTTTGGCTGATGGTTATGCTATTATGATGCTAAATGTTTTAAGATCTAATATAACCATCAAAAAGTTAACATGGTATCAGAGCCACCCTGAAACAAGACATTATGTAGCTACAGAAGCTAGGGCTTCTTACTTTTTGGGTCTCTTTCCACAATCCATCAGCAAAAGTATGTTGGGCTGACTCTCCATTGAAGGGCGCATCTTTCTGTTGAAGCGAAATTTGATTTTGAGCATTTTCAGTTTTCGGTACAAAAATTAGGGCTTTCTATAAGAAGAGGAATTTTTGAGTGAGCCCAACATAGGATTTCTCTCCTCATCAAAATCAAAGTTTAGAGACCTGGTTCAAGATTTTTGGTTGGGTGAAACTCCAGGAAAGTCAAATACTAGTTTGACCCCAAGCTGGAAAAACCCTAAAATACTAAAACTGCTAGGTTTTGGTACATTCACTATATCTCGGGATTGGTGATGTCTTAAGAGCTGAAAATTGCAGAGGCCGATGATAAAATCCTTATCTACATTGTGTCCAAAATTTAGCCTCATATTCTATTGGCGCTTAGGGAAGACCCGGGTTCTAATACTTTTATCACCAACCAACAAAAGACCCACAGTGTTGTCCCTTTCGGCAACAACTTGCGAACAGGTTGCAGTCTCACCTGAAACAGCTATGGGGTGCCGCAAAATTAGGTTTCTACAGGAAAAAGAGGGATATTACTGTACCTTTATCCTTAACAAATAATAATTATTCAATAAAGATCTTCAACATTCACTTAAATAGCTTCGCAGTTAGATAAACAAATAGTTTCTTGCTAAACCCTTAACTGGGAATTCACAGCGAAGTTAATACTTAACAATATATCTTACTTTATCATTCGCCTACTTATCAAATGCATAAAAACATAACAGAAACAACATAAAAGAACCACCACAACACAAGATATACGTGGTTCACCCCCATTGTAGGGGCTACGTCCACATAACTGCGTTTATATTCAACTCTTTACAAAACCACAGTTCTGATCTGTGCACTCAGCTGCAAATCTTCTCAGCCACCCAAAGCTGCTCACTTAGTTGCAAAATCCTTCTTACAAAACCCTCTACGCACTCAGCTACAGAGGTCATCCATGCACTCAACTGGGACTTATCCTTTCTACAAAACCCTCTGCGCACACAGCTGTAGAGGTCGTCCATGCACACAGCTAGGACTTAACCTTAAACCCTAAAAATTAGTCTTAGCTTCGCATCAAATTATCATCATAACAAAAGCATCAAAAAACCTAACCTGACTCCTTTACATAAGTGCCTATTTATACAAGTGCACTTTTACAATACCATGGGCTTAAACCATGGGCACCCGAAAACCATGGGACATTTACAAAAAGAGGGGCTTCGACCCAACCCTGAAAACCCTAAGACTATTTTGAACTGCAACTCCGCTTACAAGCTTCACACCAAAACCGCGGAGTTGCCAAAATTAAGGACTTACAAGGTCTGAGCCCCAACAGGCCCCTAAAACTCACCAGTGTCTCGTCCCGGGACACTCTGCTGCTTTTCAAGTGGGAGAATCTTGTTGGCAAAGATAGTAAATTATTTGTTGAGGCCGTGCATGATATCATCGGCTGCTTGCTCCTTCTCCACCAACTCCTGCAATGCTGCTGTTGATGCTTCACTGGCCTTTTCCTGTGCAAATGCATCACACTCCTTCAGAACTTTGAGCTAGTTGTCTGCAGCAGTGCTCAACTCCAAGGCCTTGTTGATAAGGGGCTGTACATAATTTTTCAACAGTGTTGCTTTCATTCTGCACGACTCAATTTCTTGCTGGAGTTCATTGCTTTGCTTTACTTTGAGCATCTTCTCCATGGGAGGCAATGTCTTAGTTTTTGATTTCACTGTATCCAGCTCTGTCTGTCGCTGCTTGATGGTTTCCTGCAACTTTTCTACTTCTGGGTTGTCCTGCAACTTTTCCCAGGCCTCAACGCTTTCATCTAGTATCTTTGTTGCACTTCTCACAAGATCTGAGATATTCGTTGTTGAGGCCTGAATATCTCTGCGACGCTGCTCCCTGACTTCTGGTGGACTCTTAGGAATGATGCGAAGTTGAAGCTCTGCAATCGGAGCCTCATGCTCTGCTTTCATCTTCTCTATCTGGCTCCGTGACTACTGTGCATAGTCTTTCAACTTGACTATATTTTGCTCTAGTTCTTCTTCAACCTGCATGTCGAAGTTAGGGAGACTTCGACACGCCTCATCCAATACTCGTGCCAGTGTGGCCTGCTTGATTTTTGCTTCCCTCTTCTTCTGTTCAGCTTCTTCCAACTGCCCTGCGAGGCTCTCACTCTGCTTTGTGGTATTCTCCAACTGCCTTTGTGAGTAGCTATCTCATTCCTGGATCTTGTTCATGATTGCTAACTGACAAAGATCCAGCTCTGGCATAGACAACTTGGTGTGGTCTATCTCAACTGTCATGCTCATCTGCGATCGAGATGCTGCATTAGTTATTATAAGGGCTGCACTTGGTACTTGCCCTCTATTTTTTCTGGCTGGCCATTTTCTCATATCTAGATGCGCGCTTACTGGGGCACTGCTTGCTCCAGTGCTAGTCGCTGATTTTTCTGCTAACGTCTTAAGTTTTGTAACTCGCTGAGCTACACCAGCGAGCGCATCAAGGTGTGTGGCTGCAAACTCTGACCATTTCTTGGTTAATTCCTCTGTATAATTTGTCAGAGCCTGATCAAGCTCTTCAATTGTCAAAGCGGGCTCTTCGACAATATTCTTTCCCTTTGACGCCTTTGCTTTCTTTCTGGGCTGAGGCTTAGCAACT
The DNA here is from genome assembly GCA_001517045.1 of Pseudotsuga menziesii. Lineage (NCBI taxonomy): Eukaryota > Viridiplantae > Streptophyta > Pinopsida > Pinales > Pinaceae > Pseudotsuga > Pseudotsuga menziesii. Next base: position 266,127 of record LPNX010925576.1, on the reverse strand, counting down.
TCCTCTGCCTCTGGAAACTTGTGCTTATCTGGGAGATTGGGGTCAGAGATTGTCTTGACCGATTCTTCTTCTTCCTCTTCATCTCTGTCATATCCACCCTGGTCACCTTTGCTCTGCTGTGACTCATCATCGCTTTCTCCTAGTGGGTCATCCTACTGCGGCTGACTAGGACCTTCGCCCACATCTGTTACTGGAGGAACTAGAATGTTGGGCCTTGTTCCTACATCCTTCATCCATTCAACCGGCCACTGCTTGACTACTACGATGATGTCCTCCTGGTTTACCATGTATCGCAACTTCAACCATTTATGCTTGTTATCTACGCGGGCCTGGATGAATACACTGTGCATGTCAACCTTGAAGTTGGCCACTCCATCATACTGAGAGAATAGCTCATTACTGAGCCGTGGTGTTTTCAGGATCTCATAGGATAGGATATGTTCATGGCATAGAAGGCGAACACATAGTTCATCATCTGCTGGGATGCTTTGTCCTGTGACACCCAAAGAGATGCGTACCTTGCTGCGCCAGGAATCTGCGGAGGCACATCAACAAACTGAGCCTCGGTAGGTTCTCTCCATCCTACCAGTGAGATAATAACTATCAACCATGAGTAATGAAAGGGTCTACCTTTCTCCTGTGCGTCGCGGACATCTTCAAGGAATTCGCGCACAATGTACTCTTCCCATTTGTAACTGTAGCCTTCGGCACAGTTCGCTGCAATACTGACAATCAGGGTAGGTACTTCATTCGGTCTGCACTTTCGCATTAGCTTGCATGCTAGGAGCTCTGCGGCGAAGCGAATGTTTTGGTGTCGAATTGTCGAGGTTTGATACCCTCACTTTCCCTTTATTAACCTGAAGTGGTCCTTCATATGCTGTGCTAGTTTCGTGTCCTCATGCTTTGAAACAAATTCAATTCCAGGATTAGGCCCTTCCTTCGGCAAGCCTGTGATCCTGTGAATGAGTTCTCCATCAATGGCAATTTTCTGATTTCCTATCCACAAGTGCCCATCATGCACCAACGCCAATAGTTGCTTGACCACCATGGTCACCTGCGTGCTGTGAACGAAGTGGGGGACATTCAACATCTTCAACAAACCAGCTCGATCCAAGCTAGCAGCCCACTACTTCACTTCAAGCAACGTCATTCCATCCTTCGGATAATGGACTGCGTGCAAGTATTTCCCAGGTGCGAATTACAGAAATTTCCCATGATCATTTGTATCGTGGTCTACGTACTTCAGCTGGTCTATTTTCCCTGTCATCATGCCGACCAACTTCACACCCTGTGGCAGCGAAGGGGTGCGTAACATGAACTTGCTTGTCCACCGAGGTGGCTGAACTCCTGGTTGAACAGGCAGAAGATATGGTGGACGCTACGATGCAATTTTCTCGTCCTCACCGAAGTCTTCAAAACCTTCAGGTGGGATCTCTGCTGAACCAGAAGGATTCATCTCGGGATCCTCCGGTGTTTTCCCTGATTGCGTGTGTCTGTCTTTGTTCCCCTTCAAACAAACTTCTAGCTTAAACTTCTTCCTGGTAGATCATGTCTGCATTGGCTGAACCGGTGCTAGGGGAGTTTCTTCGCGAGTTGCAGATGCAGGTGGGGTGCTCATAAGGTTTTGCAGACTCCTCTCTCTGAATTCTCTCAATAATTCCTAGACTTCGTGATCAGTTGACATGGACTCAACTGTAAAACTCAAGAAAATGCGTAATGCGAAATTCACAGGCCTAGGTGTCTTCTTATACAATCCATTAACCAAATCTGCCATAACTATGCATTGAAGACACCAAATCTGATAGATCTATTGTAGATCTTGTCCAAACGACACTAGATTTCCCAAAATCTCATCATTACAGGCAGTTAATGCAGTTAACGTATCGGCGCCGCCAAATCTGATTTTTCCCAATGGTCGCATTTTAGGCTTCGACACACCTTTCTTCTTCGGCACAACCACTAACTTCAGCTTCGCCACAATAGAGACCTTCGACACATCCTGACACCACGATAGAATTTCTTCGACGGCCTCAGTGATTCCTACAGCGAGTATCTTATCTAGCTCCATCCTTACTTTTTCTTTATACTCAACGTTCAGCCTATAAGGGCACTGCTTCACAGGCTTCGCATCAGCTTTCAAAGGGATTTTTATCACTCCTATATCACCAAGGATACTTTTCATTTCTGAGAACTTCGTCGAAAATAAGTCCTAATACTCATGGAGAAGTTCAGTCACTTTGCTCACCATTTCTTCATCCCAATAATCTCCAATCGTAGCGTACTTAGGCATTTCTTCTGATCCAATGTTTACTTTCCTTGTTTTCAAGGGCTGAGTTACCTCAGGTGATTCGACTGCTGGTCCATGTACTTCGCAATGTCCTTCTGACTCAGGAATATTAATGTTGCAAGGGGTCATCATCCTCGTCAATTGCGAGGTTATAGCATTCTATTGCATTGGCTTCTTGTTCCTTCCAATCAGGTTGGTACTCTACTATTTCTTTATCATCAAACACCTTAGTATGGATCAATCTAACAGCTGCGTCCAAAGCAGGGCAAACCTCATTAATAGAAAATGCAATTACAAAACTATCAACAAGACTATCCCAACTTACACTACCATGGCGAAGCTCAACCTCCGCATACCAGTTCTTTGCTACAGGTTCCAGAGTGTGTACAAACCTATGTACCCATTCTTCATGAGGTACATGCTTCCATGCTTCATAACACTGTTCCAAATGTTCCTGAGGGCTAGTCTTACCATTAAATCTATTGCGCACCTCGTAAGGTTGGTCCATGAATCTCAGGCGAAGAAACTTTTGACAAGCCCTCCAACTATGAATATACTTTTTATGACCATGCCACCATCTGGCAGCTGCGGCTCTGAATACTGAGTCTAGAGTCTCCATTTTCTGTGAATCTGGTACTTGCTCTAAGAATTGTACAATAAAATCTTTTGGGTCTGTCAAGCCATCAAAAGTAGGTAAGACTCTTTCCTGTGAGCCAACCCATCTGAGAGACGTGGCAATTCTTGCACATTGATGTCCATGTAGCTCATAAAGTCTATTCTGCCAATTCTCTAGACCTTCGTCTGAATCAGTCGTGCAAGAACTGTCACACTGCCAATCCATTATACCTTCAACAGTAGGGTTAACATAGTCTTCTTCTTTAGCTGTGATGTTGTAGATATGATCCAAAACATCCTGATCTTCATCTCTGACTGGCTCTATGTACCTTTCTCCTTGAGAAGGGTCCAACGGTACTATGACTCTCAGGCCTTTTCCTTCAAAAGTCATCTGTCTATTCTTAAGGTTGATTACTGCATAGTTGTCTATTTCCCATTCAATTCCTATAAATCCTGGATAGGGGTTGCTATCATCAATTATTTCAATGACTTCGAAATCTGCTAAGGTGCTGACTCCATCAATGTCCACTGGTACATTAGGGAATCTTCCTAAGGGCACAATCTTTTGTTGATTGGCTAATCTCAACTGTATAGGGGACCATTCAAGCATAGGTTTTCCCATTTGTTCCCATGTCTACCTAGTTAGGATATTCACTTCTGATCCTAAGTCTAAAATGATATCAGTTGTGTCATACTCTCCTATCTAAGCATGCAATCTCATTTCTCTTCCAGTCCTTCTAACACTATTAACAGTTTTTCCTCTATCAGAGCTTCGTTAAGGTTTGCAAGACGTGATAACTTTCTATAACTCATTCAAAGCATTCTGATTTCTTAATAGCTTCATACAACTCTGTAAAAATGATTTCATTGTAATTACTTGATCTGGCAAAGCTTCTCGGGACTGTAATTGCTATTGATGCTATTGCATAGTTGGTACTGATGTTCTCAGCTCAGCAAAGTCTTTTTTAGCTTCCATAAGTGTTCCTTTTTCTCTTCCAACATCGAAGGCTGGAACTTTCTCTAGGGTCTTGCGGACCCAAGCCTCGTCAGGCTGTTTTCCCTTATTCGACACCTGCATCGTAGCTCCACTCTTTGTAACAACATTAATGGCTAGGACAGGTCTTTTCTCTACAGCAATCATCTGAACATTCTGAGTAGGAGCACCATTTCTTTCTTGTATCTTGGCTATCAACTGTGGACATTGCTCAATCACATGATCGACTGCTCTGCAGTATCGGCATGTCATAGTTGGGTTCTGACAGTCTCTAGCTACACGTCCTACCTGATTACAGTTATAGCAAACAACCTGGCCTCGACCTCTTTTAGGCATACCACCATGACCTCTTCCTTTGAAATTACCTCGACCTGATGTACTACCACAGTAACCATATCCATCATTTCCTTGTGCATCGGGTTGTACTATATAAGCATCATAGGTTCGCTCTCTCATGAGGTCAAAACTACGACATTCATCTTCGTTGTGTCCAACTGACTTACAGAACTTGCAGTAGGGATTCTTAGGTACTTGAACATATCTCTACAGCAGATAGAAATCTTCAGGTCGATGTTGGCTAGTTGTTCTACAGATCTCACAATATAGGACATTAGGGTTAAACAGGTTCGGTGCACCAGTATTCAGATAATTCCTTAATGCAGGACACTATTCTTTGTCATGGTCTTCTGTCTTACATCATGTACACCAAACCTATTCTCGGAGATATTTCCCTTTTTTCATGTCGCGAAGCTCCAAATCCATTTCTGCTAATTGTGCTTGTATTTGGGCTATTCCAAAATTATCTCCAACAGGAGCTATCTCAAGTTTCATAGCAATTTCCAAAGCTTCTTGTTGATCAGCAACCTTCTGTTGCATAAGTGGAGTCCTGATATGAGGCAATAACGCTGCAATGAACCATTCTTTATGTTGTTCTGGTCCAATGGTGAAACTAACTTTATCCAACAGAACCTTGAACCTCTTATCAAAGTCCCAAACTGATTCACCTCACTTCTGCTGAATTTATTTCAGTTCAGTGATACATTGTAACTCTGATTTAGGATTCTTGAATTATTTGATCATTGTTGTTTTAATATCAGCCAAGACATGGTTCTGAGTACTGGAAAACTTCATAAACCAGGTCAAAGCTCGGTCTCTGAAAGAGGTGACCAGCTGCGCTCTTCTTGTATTTTGATCCATAATATTCTTAGCAGTCCAAACAGCTTCGCATAAGAACCAAAAATGTTCGGGATCCTCTGATCCAGTTCCTTTAAAGACTGGGAGCTTGATATCATCATTCACATGGGCCATATTGGATCGAGGAGGGGGAGGAGGAGGGGGAAGACTAGTAACAGGAGGAAGGGAAATTTCTGAGGTAGATTGACCTGCGACAGGACTACTCGGGCTAAGGTTATTTTCAAACTGCGACAGGTTCTCAGGGATAACAAATATTCGCTGCGGGGTTATAGGAGGGTTTCTAACAAAAGGGGTTTCTTCAGAGTCGGATCCTTCTAGACTTAACGAGGTATAGTCGGTATTCTGACCTAGGGTATAGGATCCGAAAGTTCTCTTGTATCTTTTACCACTTCGCAGCAAACCACTTTGCTCGTCGAAGTCACTTTCACTTCCAAACATAGGTTAGTAGCAATAAATCTAGCAATCTGATTCGATAAGCAATATGCCTTTCTCAGCCAAGAGCATTTCAATTTTTAGACTAAATGAATTCAAGTACTTACCCCTTGGTCCTTTGAAAAATTGTCTTTCGGCTTCGCTGAAAGAAGTATGTGTGTCGATGGTGAACTCTGTCACAAATGCTTCAAGGGTTCGCGTTGTCCAGAAATCAACAGCTCGTGAGATCGCATTGTTCACCATTTTCAATATATTAATTCTTGTTGGGGTCCAATCAGGAAACTGATCTTCTTTGAAGTTTGTCTTTCTTTCTGTCAACCTAGATAACCACTGGTGCAATTCTATGTGGATACTACCAAAGAAAATTTCATAAATATCAGTAAAAACGTACCTTTGCAAGAAGTCGTCTGAGATACGATGAGGATCCTTATTTTCGTGTTCAGTAAATTTTAGTTAGGTATCTTCAATCCAATCACCAATTTATTTTACTAAGTGCCTCCAAACATATCCCTCTAGGTACGACGTAGATCCCTCTTGAAGCAGATACTAAGTTCAATCAACAACGGAACCAATTTGTTGCAGGTACGACGTAGATCCCTCTTAAAGCAGATATTGAGTTCAACCGGAAACGGAACCAATTTGTTGGCGCTTAGGGCAGACCCGGGTTCTAATACTTTTATCACCAACCAACAAAAGACCCACAGTGTTGGCCCTTTCGGCAGCAACCTGCGAACAGGTTGCAGTCTCACCCGAAACAGCTATGGGGTGCCGCAGAATCAGGTTTCTACAGGAAAAAGAGGGATATTACTGTACCTTTAGCCTTAAAAAATAATAATTATTCAATACAGAGCTTCAACATTCACTTAAATAGCTTCGTAGTTAGATAAACAGATAGTTTCTTGCTTAACCCTTAACTAGGAATTCACAGCGAAGTTAATACTTAATAATATATCTTACTTTATCATTCTCCTACTTATCAAATGCATAAAAACATAACAAAAACAACATAAAAGAACCACCACAACACAAGATATACGTGGTTCACCCCCAGTGTAGGGGCTACGTCCACAGAACTGCGTTTATATTCAACTCTTTACAAAACCATAGTTCAGATCTACACACTCAACTGCAGATCTTCTCAGCCACCCAAAGCTACGCACTTAGCTGCAGAATCCTTCTTACAAAACCCTCTGCGCACTCAGCTACAGAGTTCGTCCACGCACTCAGCTGGGACTTATCCTTTCTACAAAACCCTCTGTGCACATAGCTGCAGAGGTCGTCCACGCACACAGCTGGGACTTAACCTTAAACCCTAAAAATAGGTCTTAGCTTTGCATCAAATTATCATCATAACAAAGCGTCAAAAAACCTAACCTGACTCCTTTACATAAGTGCCTTTTTATACAAGTTCACTTTTACAATACCATGGGCACCCGAAAACCATGGGACATTTACAAAAAGAGGGGCTTCGACCCAACCCCAAAACCCCTAAGACTATTTTGAACTGCAACCCCGCTTACAAGCTTTGCACCAAAACCGCGGAGTTGCCAAAATTAAGTACTTACAAGGTTTGAGCCCCAACATAGTCCCTATATTCCGGGCGATATGATCCCTCCAAGTTAGGGTTCTAGCCTCTTCCAGAATTCATCCCTAAACAGGACACTTAGGGAGAATTGATATAGATTGAGCTAAAAAGGTCCAAATGACATTTATGAAGATGTTCTAGAAAGGTAATGGACTTTACTTTCTGTGGTCTAAATTTCAAACCCAGAAGATGAAATAGTGACACGTGGCATGCCATACAAATTCACTATTCTGAACAGTCCTGTAACAGGTCACCTTGGGAAAATGATCATAAATCCCAATTGGTTAAACCAATTCAGATGAAACCTATGGTGTTGGAATAGGGACATGTTAGGTTACCTCAGTACAAATTTTCAGACATAGATTAGTAGTAATTTCAGAGCTATCAAAGCAACAGTAACAGACATTTCTGTAGAAGAAATTGGAAAACTATGGCTTCTTGTTCCAGGAGCTTCCCTCCACTGTTCTCAGCAAAGGAGTACATTGGACAGCTCCATTTGAAGAGATATATATTTCTATCCAATAATATCTGAAATATTTGAATTTTTGAAAATTAGGGTTTCTCTAACAAACCCTAGATCAGACAGCTCCGAAACTAGGACGGACACCTCAAATCGGTAAGATCTAATCTTTTGTTATTTCCATTTGAGGTTCTCATTTAAAAGTGATCTATCACATCAGCTTGATGATAAGCTTGGTGAATTTGAAAAACTCCCAAGCATGGAATTATATGATCTCTTTGAAGAAAATTAATTGGACACCTACATGAGTAAAGAGGTTCCAGTTCCAGAAGGAGATGAGGCTCAAACCCTTACACAAGAAGAACTTGGTCAAGGCCAAGAAGATCATTGTTGATTCAATTACGGATCAACTTGGATCACAAGTGTCTTCCCTAAAGACACCAAATATGTTTGATTCATTGACCAAGCTATCTAAATGGAAGAACATAAATCAAATGGCTTTGGGAAAACAGTTGAAGAATGTGAAGATCCAGAATGCAAAACAACTTGAAGCAATAGAAGAAGTGGAGAGTGTAGAAGTGGTGATGGACACCTTGAATGGTCTCCCGGGATCATGGGATTCATTCATTTAAGGAATGTGTGCCAGAAGGAAGCGATTACTTTCAACAGACTCTGAAGAATCTCAACTCGTAGTAAGAGAAAAGAAGATGGGAGAAACTAAAGATCAAGCTCTCACAATTCAAAGAAGATCCCTCAAGCAATGAGGAATATGAAGAACTCAATTCTTGAAGAACCTCTTATCGATCTTATCATTTGGATAAGAAATGGTGATGTCATGAATGAAGAATATGATGAAGTAGAAGGATCAAGAAGGATTCTACCCATGAAACGAATAAAAGATAAGTATTCAATTGTCATTTCATGATATTGTTTTGTTATGCATTTGATTATATTCAGTTGATGTGTTATGCATGATAGACTAGTTGCATTTATGACAGTATACTACTAATATGCATGTGATGATTAAGTAGCTCATGGTGCTATACACCTCTCCATTGCTACTTATCTAGAATGAAACCTCCTTGCTGACATATTGGATTAGCACACAATCTCAATGATGTCATCTAAAAAGTTTCCATGAAATATGGATGAATGTTGTGTTGGCTAAACAGTTACATGATGCATAAGAATTTGTCGTTATGTATATGTTCTATGAAATGGTTCTAACCATGCTACTAGTGCATTTGAATTATAGGAAAGGTCTTGTACAACCTCCTACAAGAAAATAAGGATGAGACTTGTTCCAAAAAACAAGTGATGGCAATTCAAGATTCACTCCAATAAATATAAATCTGAAGCTCCTAGAGTTAGAGACATTGTGACGGAAGAAAGAGCTTCAGAGAGTGATAGATCCACCTCGAAGGATGAAGACCACCATGGGTACGAGAGATAAATCAAGATGAAGAAAAGAATGGTGAGACTTCCAAACCAAAGTAAGAGGGCTCGGACACACTCTAGTTGTGTAAACCTTTTTCAGCTATGAAAGAAGCTATGATCAAAGAGTAACTATTGATCATGAGGAATGATGTATATGATATGGTTTTGAGACATAAAGGGAAGATGGTACTCCACTTCAGGGGGAGTGACTATAGAAGATATCTGAGTTCGACATGATGGATAGCTTCTTGATGGATCGAGACTTTACCAAGAGTAAAGTAGGTTCCAACCTTTAAGGTTGAATGTAAAAGAATAGGATATGTTGATGACCTGACAAGATGAACTCACGGAAGATGTTATGATGAAAGAATACTAGAATGATGTTTGGGATATAATACTCAAATCAAAAAGCAAGAATGTGGTATCTTCCAAATGGATTTGCAAGATAAAATATGTTGCTGATAGAAGAAACAAGGTACACTTCCTTTAGAACTATCATGGTAGTTTCTTCCATGATGAAGTAAAGACAAGCCTTCCTTAATGGTATGATTAAGGAAGAGTTTTACATCAAATAGTCACAAGGAATTGAAGTTGAAGATATATGGACTCATGTATGCAAGTTGAAGAAGGCCCTCTATTTCCTGAAGCAAGCTCCCAGAGCTTGGTATGGAAGAATAGATAGTTTCCTGATGAGCACAAGCTTTGCCAAGAGTAAAAGTTGATCCTAACCTTTACTATAAGGTTGTAGAAGATGAAGCTATCATACTATTACTATATGTGGATGATCTATTTCTTACAAGGAATGAGAAATAGATTGTAGAATGCAAGAAGAAGTTCGCTGAAGAATTTAGACCTTGGTCTAATACTTTATTTCCTAGGTTTGGAAGTATCAAGGAATATTTCTCAATTAGGGAAAGTATGCAGTGCAAGTTTTGAAAAGATTTGATATGTTGGAATGCAAAGCCATGGCCACACCCATGGATTCCAAATTGAAGTTGTTAGCTGATGACTCATCAAAGTTAGTGGATGTGACTCAATATAGACAGATTATTGGGTCATTGATGTACTTAACAAATACCAGAACAGACATTTTTTTTGTTGTGAACACCTTGAGTCAATATCTATTTCAACCTAGATGGGTTCACCTGATAGCCGCAAAACATGTGATGAGATATCTGAAAGGGGTTATAGACTTTGTTCTATACTATGATGGAAACCATGACTACAGATTGTATGGCTATATAGATGCAGATTGGGCTGGAAGTATCTCAAACAGGAAAAGCACATCAGGTAGATGCTTTTGTTTGGGGTCTGCTATGAGTTCATGGTTTAGCAGGAAACAGTCCAGTATTTCTCTTAGCACGACCAAAGCATAATACATAGCAGATTGCTCTGCTAAGTTGTCAATCCATATGGCTTCGAAAGATAATATCAGGTCTCTTTGACCTGAAGATGGATACTACAATGATTCTATGTGATAACCAGAGTTGTGATGACAGAGAACCTTGTGTTCCACATAGAAATCCAGTATTTCTACATACGAGATAAGATGCATATGATGATGTTTCAGTACTATAAATATAGATGATGGTGATTCAGTATTTCTATACTAAATATAGAGATGATGGTGTTTCAGTATTCCCATACTGAAGATATGGATGATGATGTTTCAGTATTCCCATACTGAAGATATAGATGATGATAATTTCAGTATTCCCATACTGAAGATATAGATGATGATTCTTTCAGTATTCACATACTGAAGATGTAGATGATGATGGTTTAGATGATTATGTGTTGACAAAGCCTCTATCCTGAGTAAAGTTCAAACACTTTCGAGACAAGCTTGGTGTGGATCGGAAAGACCTTCCCTGAAAGGGGGAGTAGTGATGTTGAAGTGGGATTGTATCATCCCTGGGCACTTGCCATAAAGTGATTTGGGGACCTTGGTCCTCGAGAATGAAGAGGGATTATATCATCCCTGGGAACTTGCTCTAAAGTGATCCAGGGACCTCGGTACTCGAGAATGAATAGGGATTGTATCATCCCGGGACATATGTCCAGAAGTGATCTGGTGACCTCGGTCCTCAAGAATGAAGACGGATTGTATCATCCCAGGACATATGTCTAGAAGTGATCCGATGACTTCCATCATTGAGAATGTGGTAGGATTGTATCATCCTTCAACTTCGGTTCAGAATGGATCCAGTGAACTTCAGTCATCGAGAAGGTGGCATGATTGTATCATCCTTGAACTTCAGTTCAAAACAGATCCGGTGAACTTCGGTCATCAAGAAGGTGGAAGGATTGTATCATCCTTGAACTTCGATTTAGAATGGATCCAGTGAACTTCAGTGTAACGTCCTTGACCCTCTGACCGGCAATTAAGATGCTACCAAACCATCAAACATCCAGGCAAATAGCCCCATGAACATGAACAAACATAAACTGTTGAAAAAATCCAAAGCTTAAAGAATAAAACATACTAAGATGCATAATCCTACATATACATAGTGGAAGCAAACATACATTCATTCAAGCATACCACATGTTCATTATATTCATTACTAAGTAAATATAAATGCGGAGACAAAATAGTCAAGAATACTTATCTTAAATAGAATTCGTCTCACAACCAGCTACGTCGCTGCAACGTTCCACCCAACCATAGGCCAGCGTGCTCATCAATCTCTCAGCAACACTACCACCCATGAGCTGGGCATGATTCCTCAAGGAATAAGGGTCAAAGCAGGCTTACACATAGCCAAGGTACAAAAATCAGCCAATCCCACATAGTAGGGTTTATCAGGTCGTCAGGGAGTTAGGGAAGACAAAATGCTAAGCTGGTGGCCTCAATGGAGAGCTAAGGACACCTACACCTGAGTTAACCTAACTTCTAAGACATCCACACACCTGACACCAGGAATCAGTCCTTTCTCTACTTCACAGTCCCTTAGGCCCTGACTTCTTTTTCCAATACTCTTCCAGGGTGGTGGAGAAGAAAGCCAGCAATCTCACTCTATCTGAGTGGCTCCAAAGACCAATTTCTCAAGCATACCCAGCCTCTAATCCTACTCTCAAAATTCCAAATACCAACCACTGCATACCATAGTAAGACAAACAGTTCACAGCTCTGTGAATAAGATGAATACAATAGGTGACAACCCCAAACAAAAAGGTGAACTCAGCTCAAGTCGACAAGATGACTCAGAGTTTTTCTTGGCCCTAGGGTGGCCAAAACAACTTAGCAGCAACCCAAAAAGGTACTTGCATACACAGAAACCAAGAAGCAACCCAAAACCAGGGGAATACAACAGCCCCAATCTTCACAAGGAACGATGGCAACATTACATAGTCCGCAATTGGGAAGGAAGCCAAACTCCCAGCATTGATAGGGGGAAAACACAAATGCAGACCACAATCAGTAAGGAGAGAAAGTATAAACTTACACACCGAACAGAGTACGAAGGCTCATTCACATGGAAAACATGGGTGACAGAACGTGGCTTCCCGACTCGCTGCATGAGTCCCAAAACCAAGGTGAACAATGTGTGTCGTTGCGTGAGGTGAACAAATGATGGAGAATCCCCCAAGCGATGTGCATGAGGAAAATATACCTCCTTGCATGAGACTGAGCAAAACCCCCAAAAAACATGGGTGGAAGAGTGGGAGAGAGTGGTGACCGTTCCCCTACCCCGACGTGAGGAAGAGTGAGCTCGCTGGTGGAGTGTATGTGGGGAAAATACTAGCAGTCTTTCCACCCACCACTCCCCAGCCATAAATTCTCCTAACTAATCAAACAGCAAAAGTTTAGTGGGTGGTCAACACATGGCAAACTCCCATTGGCTCCCACAATTTAGACAACCCCCCCTTAACCTTAGGAATCATGCCCTTTTCATTTAATGTTGAACCATAGTAGCTGGCTGTAGGTTTATTTTAATTGACGTGCGTATTTACATGATGCCCAAAACTATAATGTGTCAGATAGCACGATATACCATCGGCAACGATCCCTATTACCGGAACATACACAACCAAATTGATGGTGGGGCTTTTGCCTTTACCTCCTCACCATGATTAATTACAATAAATACATCATGTACCTTTTAATGTAACCGGGGTCAAAACAGGGGACATCACAATCCCCTCCCCCTTGGAATAACACCATCCTCAGTGTTCCAATACACAGGAATACATATACAATTTGCACATCAAAATTTCAAAATTTTGCAGATTTGTCCCACATTCAATTATTTACTTGAACTTTCAGGGTCAAGCCCCTCGGCTTCCATGAACTTCTCTTGTTGGTTCTCAGTTTTCAACTTATCCTGAAGTTTAGGAACTTTGTGGCTGCTGCCCTCTTTATGTTCCCTCGTTGGGTAGTCCCGGCGTAAATGATGTCCTCCGCATTTCCAGCATTTTGTTGGCTGATTCATCTTTACCTGCTCAATTTCCTTTGAGTCTTCATGCCTGGAACGTTTCTTAATGGATCGCTTGGACAAATGTCCCATCATTGATCCACTTTCCTTACCTTTACAGATTGCTCCCATAAGGATTTTGACCTCCTTTTGCAACCTAATAGAGTCTTGCAAAATCTGGTGGTTCATCTCATTCTGCCTTTTCTGTATCTTGAGCATCTCTCCAAGATTCTCGTAGGTCCTAGCAATCGTTTGAAGGATACTTCCAGCCAAGTCCAACAACTTTTGGTCTGCTTCCATGATCAATGTGCACCACTGGATTTCACCTTTCTCACCTATGAAATGCATCATTGAAATTCTGTTAGACCAAGAATAATATAGGCATTAATATCAGTCAATTAATTGCCCAATTGGCATGACAGTCCAAGTCTTATCAAGGAGACTTTCATATTTTCCATGCCTTCCCAATAGGCACATGAGTTCATTCATGTCCATTCTTGGGCAGGGAATTAACCATTCCAGCATTCCCAATTTACTTTTAAGCAAATACACACATTCTATTTTCAGTCATACATGCATTCAACAATCTTTTGTTTTCACAATGCATATATATATAATCAAAAGGCAAGAGAGAGCAGCAAGAGTTTTTTTTTCCCTCTTTGTTTGTTCCATCCTGGAATCCACACCACCACTGTGGCTTTTCATGCTCTCGGCCTCTTTCACTTCACTGTGAATGCTGGACCAATCCCTCTTGGTCATGACACTTAGTGTATCTGGTCTATTTCAGACCTCTCAACCATGGAGCCTCCCCACATGGGTGGTCTCAGCTGCTAGGACCTTCACAGTCTCACTAGCACCTTTTTCATTGCTACTCATTCTGAGCTCTTCAAGATAGTCACATGTCCACATGCACCCCTAGGATGCTTTTGTAGTCCTTGCTTCTAGCGATACCTATATTCAAACATTGAATAGATTCACATGTTTACTTTATTCTCATCGATTTTTATTCTTTTAAACAAGAGCTTAAAATATCCTAACCAAATCATATACACATGTATATTCACGATATTTGCAAAATAATCCAATACTTATCTGTATTGTGCATTTCCTCATTGGTCCACAGGGTCCTGCTACGCTTTGCAAGCTTAGGGATCGCCTATGTGTTGATGTATATGTAACTTCGGAATGTATTCTTCTATGTATTTCATATATTGTAACCCGATGTTTATTCCGGGATGTTTCTATTATGTATTTGAGTCATGTGGTCATGCCCCGATGTTCCGATCGGGAGGATTAATAATGTAAACAAGTCATATCAAGTCATTAGGTAAGTCCCCACAGTTTAGGGGCACTTGAGTTATTATACACTAATTAAGGTGTAGGCTCGAGTAGTAATTATTAGGTTGAGTGCACTTCAATTCAACGGAAGAATATAAATAGAGAGTGAGAGTCTCTCTATTTATCACTTGTGACTTAGCTCTCTTGCTCTCTCAAGTGTGGCGCACCTTTGGAGAAGGAAATACTTTGGCTTGACAGAAGACAGAATGTTGTTGTTGTGTTGGGAGGTCATCTTACTGTTTTGGGATCACATCTTGTGGTGATACTATCTTAGAGGAAGTTGAGGGGTTTTCTCCATTTATGGTTTCCCCTCCTAAAATCTTTGTGTCTCTTGTCTCTTGTGATGTTCTTATGTGATTGTTGTGCTTGTTATTCTCTCAGTGAAAAGATCTTATCATAATGCTAGCTTAAATGTTGAAAAACTAACACTATGAACTTGGATGTTAGGTCAGCATGCAGGCTGCTTCACAACATCCTTTTATATATGTATATCAAGCACAGTCAAGCAAACCCTTAGTTGGGTTTATCAAACCATCAACAAATCGCCTATACTTATATCAACAACCAATCATCAGCCAAGCCAACATCGTTGGGTTTATCAGGCCATCAACAATAACACATGCACTTATATCAACAAAAAATGACCATTTCTAGGTTTCATTTCCAGTAGTGAGCTCTAAATCCACTACCCCATATCACACAAGAGACCACTCCCTTCTCTGAGCTGACAGTCCCTCAGGAATGTCTCCTTCTTTGTGCTCTTTAGTAGAAGGTAGGATGAGCTCAAGCCATTGTCCATTTAGTGTACAACACTAGACTACATTTGTTTAGCCTGATAACACAAGCGATATAAGCATATTCGTTAGCGTTATTGCTCTAAAAATATTTCACAACATTCACTATCAAGTATTGAGACACCAGGAGTGCGTCCACTCCCTAGGGTGTAATCAATGTTAAAAAACCCTTCCATGATCCGACATTGGAAGAGTGTGCACCCCTTTCCAGTGTGTGCCATGTAGGCCCTATTCATATTCAAGAAATCGGTCATAATGGGAATAAAATCAAAATATATTTTGCATATTGAATTCAACAATTGGACATGCATATTCTTAGCTAGGGTTACAGAACACTTATCCATTTGCCGATGCAGTATTCCTTCGTTAAGGAGGAATGGGGGCTCCCTTCTCTGAGTTAACAGTCCCTCGGTTTTCCATCCCAATTCCTCTTTACATTTTGTATCCACACATGTCTTACCAACATAATATATACCATCTTACTCATGTTGCTTACCAAACATGTAGTGCAAATGAGACATTTCCAAAATGTCCAATGGAGTTTCACCTGAAACCCATTTCCAAGATAAGGGAAAACCTTCCCATGAATTTTGGCTCCTACAAGCCATCACACATGATCTTCCTGCAGTGTCTACCCCTGGCACATTCATCAAATAGCCAAACAATCAATCATTATCTGATAATACAATCCAAATTTGATTGTTCCATAACCAAGCAATGACATTAGTAATTAAATTCAATGAGAATTTGCAACTCTATTTACTACAGAAATTGATTTGCTTGGTAATGAGGTGATCCTCAATTGTGGGTCTCTTGTAAACAACACCACTATGCTCGTTATAATTTTGTGCTTACTAGCATAACATGTTCTCCTGACACAATCTTATGCAAGCCAATCGTGATTAGTAGTTGTCAGCAATTTCTCAAATCCGAAATCCACAATTCAATTTTAACAACCCCTTATGCATACAAACTATTTTCACAGCCATGAGACTTTTCTCATAAGGTTTGGCTCTTTCACATGGTCATGGTCTTACCCACTTTTCCATGCCCCAAACAATCTACCTGAAATCTGGACCTCAGTCATCCAAACACTTAGTAAGTCTTGATGCATATAACTTTTTATTGCTGCAACAATCACTGAAGCATTTTCAGAATTTATAAAATTCAAATACTTCCAGCTGTTAATCACATCAATATTACCAAAACTCATTTACTTCATGCAATCATTATCATACTAACATTTGCAAGGTATAGTCACATCATTTATGCAATTTTAAATCAATTGTTTAGATACTCCTTACTTCACAGCGTATCATTGTACCACCTAGCCCATCCATAGAGCATTTTCGGCAGCCAATTGATCACGACTATCCTCTTTATGCACTCATTATCCTACATTCATAATAGCTCTTGAAATGGTTCTAGAATTGTCATCAATTCATCATTTCAGCCATTAGTTATTCATAATAACTCATGCACTACCTTTATGCATTCATGCCTTGCATCACAACATTTGCACCCATACTTATGTATGCATATCTACAACGGTTACTCATACTTTTCATATGCATCCATTCAAACTACAAGATTTATAAAATCTTTTAATGCATACCCACTCAATGCTACCATGCATTGATTCAGGAATACTATGCATTCAAACATACCATGCATGGCCTAACCATGACTACTTCATATAGGATGCATGACTATAATCAAGATCATCAGTGCTTACTTTCCTTGGGCTACTAGGCTCATAACAACATAATGCGGGCATGACACATTTATCTATGAATGTAGTATAAAATTCAAATACCCACATGGTATGAGACCTCTTGCTTTTACCACTCCATGCAATTGTCATAATTAAACTCTTGCCTTCATGGGTCCTACTTACACCCTTGACATTACCAGTTGGTTGGTCCTTTGCAGGAGATTGCAGAATTTTCTCACCAACTTTTGATTCTGGACTTGTTGCCTTATCCCTTTCTTCATAGGGTTGCTAGTCACATTCGTCAGCATCAGCAACATATTCAGCCATGTCCATGTTGTCATTTGTTTTTCCACTAATGCCAACACCAATGCAATAATTGTCATTAGTGGCTCTTTATAAATGTATAATTCTCACTACTCTTACCAACATGTAATATCCTATGCATGCAAGGCATATCTTCATACATTTCATGTATGAAACTTATAAATGTAATTATAATTAGCAATACAGGGTTTAGATAAATTTCCCTTTTCAAGTCCCTCATCCTTGCATGGAAATTCTCTTCCACACAATAGCTGGTTTGACTTCATGGTCTTGCTACCTCTAAGCATGCAATTCCTGGATAATCATCCATATTGATAGCAGCACATTTCTCTTTCAAGCAATCACTAGCACTTTTCTGCTCCACCCTCAAATTCTGGTGACTCTCCCTTGTTCCCTGCTGGATAATCTTTCTAACCCCTATCCACATGCTTCATTCTGACCTCGGGTGTGAAAACCACACCCTTTCAAAAATGATGGCAAAACACACCACCAAATTTTGGTCTGGAATGTGAACTTCAACCACCTAGAGTTTTCTCCCTTTTCAGGCTTGAAACTACTGAAAGGCCCAATGAGAAATTCAGTGCAATACCCACTGGAACACTAGCTGGAATTTTGCTGAAAATTCCACTTGAAACCCCAATTTTTTCTTTCTCCCTATCGGGTCTCTTTCCAACTAAGTTTCTGACATTTCGGCAGCCAAAAGTTCTAGTTTTCTCCGTGCTCATCGGCACCCTGTTCATCTATTTCCTTCCGCTATATCGGGCCCGTAGTCATCTACCCTTCTGAACTTTATTGGCAATTAGAACCCTTAAGCCTTGCGCTACATTGGTGATGCCAAGGACTATTCATCGTCGGTCAAACAGCTAGCGTCTTCCGCTATTTCGGATCTGTAGTTATCTAATCTTCTGATCTTCATCGGTGATGCCAATATGTCGACAATCAGATCCTCTAATCACTACCGCGTCGATAATTGGATCTTCTACTCATCGGATGGCTAGTTTTCTAGGATTCCATAACGACGGCCAATGAACTTCCTAGAGTTTCTGCAGGCCACAATCCTATCTCCAGTCGGATGCACTAATTACTGCGGCATCGGCGGTCTCATCAACTAACATCCGTCGATCACCAATGGATTTGACACTTAGACAAATTTTTTGAAATTTTTCTTGGTGCCGCATCGGCCGATTCATCCTAATTTCGCTGACGTTTCAGCATTCTCGTCGACTATTCATCTCCAAAACTACGGCTCTGTTTTAGAGATCATCTCTGATGAGGCTTCGGAGAACCTTTCCCAAAGGATAGTGAAAAGTTTCAATTTCTTTTTCTGGACTTAAACAAATTTCCAGAAATCCTTGCGTGTTATCTTTTCCTTCATCATGCCGCCATATCAGTGGCTCAACCGACAAGCTTCCCTTCTCCCCCACCAACGTATCAGCGACTACGTCCACTAAAAATTTTCTGTCGACGGTCTCGGGTACTTGGAGGAATTTTTCAGAAAATTTTCTTTCCTTGTCTACCACATCGGTGGTTTCAACAACTATAGTTTTCGCAGTATCAGCACTCAGGTGTGCTAACATCAGCGGTTAGTCTTCTAAGCAGCCGCAACGGTGGGTGGCGATCCTATTATGGTTTCTGCAAACCCCAATACTCCATCGAATGTCGAAAGGACTAACTACAGCATCGGCAGTTGGGGACTCTATCCATCAGAAGGATATTCCACTAGAAAGCCGCAACGGTGGATGCCCAAACAACTACTTTTATTCGGCATAGTTCATCGGCAACTTCATCATTTAAGCATCGGCGATGTGATCAACTCATCCTTTCTGATCGCCGATGATTTCGCTACTTAGAAAAAAATTTCCAAACTTTCTGTCGTTGTTGTTGGTGGTTCATACTACTATCCTCTTGTCTCTTCCACCGATGTTTCGACGCTCACATCCTCTAGTTCGCCGACCAATCCACTAGAATTCGTCGATGGCCCGTCGAACACGTAAAAGCATTGCGGTGAAATTTACTTCAGGGACCTACCTCTGTATCAGCTTCCTGTTCCACTAACCTTTTCTAATGGCCGACGGGCACTTAGGAAAATTCTTACAATTTTCTTCCTCCGTCTATAGGCACTTAGGAAAATTCTTACAATTTTCTTCCTCCGTCGTCGGGGTCCTCTATATCGAGCGATCGTAAGACTAATCTGTCTGCTGTGTCGAAGGACCTTCGTACTTAGTCCTCTAATGGGCCGATAGTTCTAATACTTAGAGAAATTTTTTCAAATTTCTCAAAATTCTCTTGTCATGCACAGATTCCTTCTGATTTCTGCAGGGCAGAAGGCAACTTGCCTCTGCTAACTAACCTTTCATGGCCCATTTAGGCCCATGCTGTAACCTTTATCTCTGATACCATTCTATAACGTCCCCGACCCTCTGAACGACGATGAAGACACTACCAAACCATCAAACATCCAGGAAAATAGCCCCATGAACATGAACAGGCATAAACAGCTAAAAAAATCCAAAGCTTAAAGCATAAAACATACTAAGATGCATAATCCTTCATATACATAGTGGAAGAAAACATACATTCATTCAAGCATACCACATGTTCATTATATTCATTACTCAGTAAATATAAATGCAGAGACAAAATAGTCAAGAATACTTATATTAAACAGAATTCGTCCCACAACCAGCTACGTCGTTGCAACGTTCCACCCAACAATAGGCCAACGTGCTCATTAATCTCTCAGCAACACTGCCACCCCTAAGCTGGGCATGATTCCTCAAGGAATAAGGGTCAAAGCAGACTTACACATAGCCAAGGTACACAAATCAACCAAGCCCACACAGTAGGGTTTATCAAGCCGTCAAGGAGTTAGGGAAGACTAAATGCTAAACTGGTGGCCTTAATGGAGAGCTAAGGATGCCTACACCTGAGTTAACTTGACTTCTAAGACATCCACACACCTGACACCAGGAATCAGTCCTTTCTCTTCTTCACAGTCCCTCAAGCCCTGACTTCCCTTTCCAATACTCTTCAAGGGTGGTGGAGAAGAAATCCAGTAGTCTCACTCTGTCTTAGTGGCTCCAAACACCAGTTTCTCAAGCATACCCAGCCTCTAATCCTACTCTCAACAGTCTGAATACCAACCACTGCATACCATAGTAAGACAAACAGTTCACAGCTATGTGAATAAGATGAAGACAACATGTGACAACCCCAAACAAAAATGTGAACTCAGATCAAGTCGACAAGACGGCTCAGAGTTGTTCTTGGCCCTGGCGTGGCCAAAACAACTCAATAGCAACCCAAAAAGGTACTTGCATACACAACAACCAAGAAGAAACCCAAAACCAGGGGAAGACAATAGCCCAAGTCTTCACAAGGAACGATGGAAATATTACATAGTCCACAATTGGGAAGGAAGCCAAACTCCCAGCATTGACAGGGGGAAAACACAAACGCAAACCACAATCGGTAAGGAGAGCAAGTATAAACTTACACACCACACAGAGCGTGAAGGCTCATTCACATGGAAAACATGGGTGGCAGAACGTGGCTTCCCGACTCGCTGCGTGAGTCCCAAAACCAAGGTGAACCATGTCCGTCCCTACGCGAGGTGACCAAACAATGGAGAATCCCCCAAGCAGTGTGTGTGAGGAAAACAAACCTCCTTGCGTGAGACTGAGAAAAACCCCCAAAAAACATGGGTGGAAGAGTGGGAGAGAGTGGTGACTGTTCCCCTGCCCCCACGTGAGGAGGAGTGAGCTCGCTGGTGGAGTGTATGTGGGGCAAATACTGGCAGTCCTGCCACCCACCACTCCCCAGCCATAACTGCTCCCAACTAATCAAACAGCAGAAGTTTAGTGGGTGGTCGACACATGGCAAACTCCCATTGGCTCCCACGATTTAGACAACCCCCCCTTAACCTTAGGAATCATGCCCTTTTCATTTAATGTTGCACCGTCGTAGCTGGTTGTAGGTTTATTTTAATTGATGTGCATATTTACATGACGCCCAAAACTATAATGTGTCGGATAGCACAATATACCATCGGCAACGATCCCTATTGCCGAAATATACACAACCAAATCGATGGTGGGGCTTTTGCTTATAGCTCCTCACCATGATTAATTACAATATATACATCATGTACCTTTTAATGTAACCGGGGTCAAAACCGAGAACATCACATTCGGTCATCGAGAAGGTGGCAAGATTGTATCATCTTTGAACTTAGGTTCAGAATGGATCCGGTGAACTTCAGTCATCGAGAAGGTGGCAGGATTGTATCATCCTTGACCTTCGGTTCAAAATAGATCCGGTGAACTTTGGTCATCAAGAAGGTGGAAGGATTGTATCATCCTTGAACTTTGGTTCAGAACAGATCCGGCGAACTTCGGTCATCAAGAAGGTGCAGGATTGTATTACCTTGAACTTTGGTTCAGAACGGATCCGATGAACTTCAGTCATTGAGAAGGTTGTAGGATTGCATCATCCTTGGACTTAGTCCTAAATTGATAGGGACTTATTATCATGTAATCAATACGGTAACTTCGATTGTCGAGAATGTGGTAAGATTGCATCATCCCTGGACTTTAAGTCCAAAAGAGATCCAAATACTTGTTTTTCTTTGTACTGTGGTTTGCAGGTTGTTGTTGATGATGATGATGCTTCTGATCGAAATATTAGAGTGTGATGATGATGATGTTTTGATGATGATGTTTCTGATCGAAAGATCAGAGTGTGATGATGATGATGTTTCTGATCGAAAGATCAAAGTGTTATGATGATGATGTTTTGATGATGATGTTTTTGATCAAAAGATCAGAGTATGATGATGATGATGTTGATGCTGATCAAAAGGTCAAAGTGCTAAATATGTTGTTGATCAAAAGTTAAAAGTGTTGAAGATGTTGTTGTTGATCGAAAGGTCAAAGTGCTGAAGTTGTTGCTGATCGAAAGCTCAAAGTGTTGAAGATGTTGATGCCGATTGAAAGGTTAAAGAGTTGTTGTCGTTGAAGATTGAAGATGAAGACTATATGATGTTGAAAAGCTTCCAATGATTTATATATGTGTTACCCTGATGATGTTGATGATGTCCTCTATCTCTATCCTACTATTGTTGTTGTTGATGTTTTTGTAGAATACCCTTCTCATTAAGGGGGAGTGTTGAAATTGTAACTTAAAAGAATATTCTATATGTATATTTTTGTGGTCCCCAACAGTCCTACCGGGAGAACCACTTGTATTACTTTGTACCCCGATGCTTCTAATCGGAAGAACTAATAAGAGTCATGAGGTATTGCCCTCTAATTGTAAAGGTGGGTCATTAGCACCCCAGTGTGGTTACTTTATCCTACATGTGTAACTCGAGCCTACATGTCGAATTTAATTATTGAAGTGAATGGATGAATATAAATAGAAGTGTGGTGCTCCTCATTTGCAACACACACTCTCACTTGTGTAGCGCATTAGTGGAGGAGAGAGAAGTAGCTGGAGAAGGAGGAGGATCAGTCTTTAATCTTCCTTTTGGTTTTACCTTTTATCTTTTTGGGGCATCTATATTGAGGAAGCTTTTGTTGGGTTTTTTCCTTTAGGGTTTTCCTAGGATAAATCTTACGGTGTTCTTTTTGTATGGTTGTGCTTGTCTATCTTTCAGTAATATTTTGGCTTATGGTTATGTTGTTATGATACTAAATGTTTTAAGATCTGATATAACCATCAAAAAGTTAACATAAAAGTAACTTCATTTTCCTTCATGAATAAGTTAATCTTTTATTTGATCATATTATGTTGCCATTCATTTATATGATGTTTGCTAACCTTTGGTATATAATCATTTTCATTTCTGTATGAGCAATTTTGTTTTAAGATCTTTATATGCTTTAATCTTGAAAGTTCGTATGCAGATAAGTTCTCTGTTTAGGCTTTCACCTTATTCCAGCAATAATGAAGCACCATCTTCTACTATTAAAGTCATGATGTTCATCTGTATGATATCATTTTCGATGTATAGACCATTGGGGTCTTGTTTCTTCGATGTTTGAGGTCTTCTACAGATATTTATATTGCACCTTAATTGGAAGAATGTCTGCTATCCACATGTGTATTGGCCATCTGGTTTTTTTGTACGTTGTTGTGGTGTTCTTAGGCACATGTTCTATTATATCGGTCATCAAAAGGTATCTGTACACTGGTGTGGATGTTATATCACAGTTCTTTAGCTATCATGTATGGTTGTGATGATTCTTGTGGTGATATGGGCATCTTGCAATTGGATTACGTCACATGTTCTCAGCATTTTATTATTGGGTCTTTCATCGTACAACCTGGTTTGTGTGCACTTTCATGATTTAATGAGAAGCGGTTGTTCATCATCAAATTTCATCAGCCGAAGTGTTCTTCATTTTCAGCTTTGGTTCTTCTGGAAGTTGTCATCAAGGGGGAGCAGTAATGACTCCTTCCTTCCTTAGTGTTAGTGTGGGCCCTTCTCCCAGCCATTATTAAGGGGGAGTATTGGAATATATTATATTCCTTGGAATGTAATATTGTCTTTGTATTATGTCAGAAGTTGTCTACAATCTTATGTAAAAGAGTAATACATTTAACCCATAGTTATATGGTATTGTATTTACTTGTGTAGAGTATTTGTCCACGGTATTGTATTAAAAGATGTTATTTTGGAAAATTATATTATCCCACATGCAATATGTGAGAGTAATTCCTCCTCATCTCTTAGTATATAATAGGGTCAAGTGAGTCTCTACATAATCATGTATTCTTGATGTAGTAGTGGTACTATTGGCACTGTTGTACATCATATATTATTTGGGGTATTTTTTCTTTTCTCTCTTGTAAGATTGAAAAAGACATTCTGGAGATAATAGAAGACTACATTCCCGTGGATGTAACCCATTAGGGTGAACCAAGTATATCGGTGTTCTCTTGTCCTTTTCTTTTCTTGTTCTTATCTTTTATTATATGTTGGTGGTTACTTAGATAGGTTAACTAGTTTAGCTTGACTCTACTCCTTAGTTTTAGTGTGGGAATTCTGTTTGGACATAAATATGCACCTCCTTAAGGCGATTTGCTCAGCAAGGTCCTTTTCTGAAGACTGAAGTGGGAATCCTCCTAAACTTGATGCCCTAGTTTCTCCTGGCACTAGTGTGAGGGTAAAAACTGAAACTTCTTCAAATCTGATTCTACTTCCACCAAAAGATGCACCCCTATAAGGTGAGTTAGCCTATCCCTCTTTTCTTTATTATCTATGGAGAGAAGACCTTGAACTAGGAATCCCTAGTTTCCACTGATGCACAGTTCCTTCTTTCAGAGATTCTCTGATACCATGTTAGTTTTTCTAATCTAATTAGCTTGATTAGGATCTTTATCTCAAAGAATAACAAGTGCAACAGATACAGACATAAAGATTTTCATCAGGGAAACCATAAAGGATAAAACCTCGCAAGCTTCCTCGAAATAGTTATGTCACAAAGAGTGTATCACAAGATGATCAAACCCAATAAGAAGAAGTATTCTGCATCTCTCTCTCTCTCTCTCTCTCTCTCTCTCTCTCTCTCTCTCTCATGCGAACTTGAGTGGGTGTATAAATGAGGGAGGGTGCATCCCTAATTATAACTTTTAAGTGAATGACCTAATACATGACTGGGGAAAAACTCTTACCCTAACAAGGTTGACTTATCCTAGAGAGACTCCAAAAATGCATTACATGATGTTACACTGGAAACTATTTCCCCAACCTACAATGGAGGTTGTACCTCAAGCTCCATACATAATAATGACATACTGAAAGGAGGCAAACACATCTCCGATGGGGGTATAAAAACATACAATGATAATATGCATCAGAATATCTTCTAAAGTTATAAATACATCAACAAGAGACATATAGAGGTCATTCATGATGTGACCTTTCATGAAGAAGTTGCATTCAAAAGATCAACAAAGATTCCATATGATACCAATACAAAGGATCATGATACTCCTATGTCAGAGGTCCCAAAGATTGATTCTACCCATCTAGATGTTCATAGGGAGAATCTAACAAAGCTATCAGTGATTGGAAAACCTATAGAGATGGTTGATGAACCTCCTGCCAAGAGGAGGTTTGCATGGTACCAAGATATACTGAAAGATGCAAAGAAGCATGGAGAACTAGTAGGCTCTTCCATAGAGCGAAAGAAACCTGGTAGGTATGTTGGGTATGTTGCATTGATGAGTCAATTCAGTGACTTAGATCCTTCTTCCTATGAATAAGTTGTACAGCAACAAGTTTGGAAAGATGTAGTGGCTAAGGAATATCAGTCAATATTGAAGAATGGTGTTTGGGATGTTGTTCGCAAACCTGAAGGGAAGTCCTTAGTTACTTCCAAATGGATTTACAAGGTAAAGCATGTTGCAGATGGCAGTGAGGATCATTATAAAGATAGGTTTGTTTCCCAATGCTTCTCTCAAAAAGAGGGCATCGATTATGAGGAGACATTTTCTCTTGTGGCCATATTATCACAATTCGAGCTATGATCTCACTTACATCTATATTGTGATGGAAACTTCACTAAATGGATGTGAAAATAGCCTTCCTCAATGGTGAGGTTGAGGAAGAGGTTTATATTGAGAAACCTGAGGGATTTGTGATCCATGGGAGGGATTCCCATGTGTGCAAGTTCAAGAAAGAACTATATGGGTTGAAGCAACTTCCCTGAGCTTGGTATGCTAGAATAGATAGTTATCTTCAGAAACTAAGATTTTTCTAAGAGCGAAGCTTATCCGAATGTGTACTTCAAAGTAGTGGGGATCCAACCATTGATATTGGTTCTAAATGTTGACGATCTATTCCTCAAAGGAGAGGAAAGATTGATTTCTAAGGGAAAAGGGAGATCATAGTAGAGTTTGAGATGAATGACTTAGGTTTGATGCACTACTTTCTAGGCCTTGAGATTTGGCAGAGAAATTATGAGATATTTATGTCTCATAATGTGTGTTTGATTTTTTCTTTGCATTTATTTTCTTATTGAGTGGTTAACAATTTCTCTATTTAATTAATGGCTTCCAATGATTGTGACTGGTGAGAGAATGGAATTTTGTTGAAGCTTCAATTGTTTAATGCATTCTGGAGTTGTATTTGGTTTGGTAAAGGATCCAACAGCTAGTAAATATCATTCTTTGGATGCCCAATTGTTCCCATAGATCAATGGACTTAATTTCAGAGTTGTTGCATTTGTGTAGGAGTTTTTAAAATTGCTTTTTTAAAGAATTACCATTCTTAGGGAAAATTCATGTTGGTTAAGTTGAATTTCTCTTTGGTTGCATGAATTTATCCTACCCGGAGCGTTTTTATAACTTCATTGGAAAATTTGAAAATGTTGGGTGTTTTTGTAAATATTGAGTGAATTTATAGTTGTATAGGGTGTGGTTTTACACTCCTGAGTATTTGGTTTGGTTTCTTAGGGCATTTTTCATCAATTGTGGGAAAATCTAGAAGTTCCCAAGTTGAATTTCTTTTGCTTAAGGCAAATTTATCATTGCTTGGGGTGTTTTCAAACATAAAAGGGTGTTTTCGTTGTTGTTGGGACGTTTTTACACTTTCTTGGACAAATTTACACTTGTCTATGGTGTTTTTATACTTTCCTGGCCGAATTTACACTTGCCGAGGCATTTCTACAGTTTCTTGGATGAATTTATGTTGTTGGGGGAGTTTTTCTTATTGACATGATGAATTTATAAGTGCATGGGTGTTTTTGTAGTTACTAGATGATTTTAATTAATTCCAGACACATTCATCTAGCTATGGGATGCATAATAAACAACTCACACAGGATTAAAACATTTTTTGGTGCATATGAACAACTAGTAGAGGAATAAGAACATTTTGGCATCATACACAAGCCATGAGTGGACAAAGAATAAATTAGAGTAATTTTGTACACAAGATCTGTGTTGGTGAATGAGCAGGATATAAGTCCCTTGATTATGGATCAACCATTGACATATTACGAAAGTTTGGCATGATGGATTGCAAATCCATGAGTACTCCAATGGTTTCCAAATTTGAGGAAACTTCATGATTCTGATACTAGATCGGATCCAGTGGACCCCACTTTGTATAAACAACTGATTGGCTCGTTGATGCACCTGATACACTCGAGGCCATATATTTGTTATTCACTCAGCATTTTGAGTCATTTTATGTCTGATACGAGACAAAACCACTTGGTTGCAGCTAAGCATGTTTGGAGGTACCTCCATGATACTGTTGCTTATGGAATTAGGTATTCCTCTAGTGGAGGGGTGTTAATGCTTGGTTATACTGACTCTAATTGGGGTGGCAACATTGTAGATTATAAAATCACTTTAGGTTAATGTTATAGCTTGGGTTCTTCCATGATTTCTTAGTCCAGTAAGAAGCAAAGCTCAGTTGACCAGAGTACTATAGAGGCAGAG
Organism: Pseudotsuga menziesii; assembly: GCA_001517045.1. Classification (NCBI taxonomy): domain Eukaryota; kingdom Viridiplantae; phylum Streptophyta; class Pinopsida; order Pinales; family Pinaceae; genus Pseudotsuga; species Pseudotsuga menziesii. The sequence continues at coordinate 238,080 of LPNX010925576.1, read as the reverse complement.
TACATTGTTGTGACTACTGCTTTTAGAGAAGCAGTGTTGTTGAGAAAGTTGCTGGCAAGATTATCTAGTGAAATACTTAAGCCTAAAATTATTAGGTGTGACAACCAAATCTGCATCAAGCTTTCCGAAAATCCAATGTTTCATGATAAGTCTAAACACATACAAATTAAGTATCGCTTCATTTGATACATGGTCCAAAAAGGTACAATGAAACTTCAATACATAGTTACTGATGAGCGGATTGCAGATGTGTTAACAAATCCCCCCTGTCTATGATGAATTTCATGTACAACCGAGATAAGCTTGGTAAAGGATGTCTCCATCGCAAAGAGGGAGTGTTAAATGTACAACATTAGAATTCATTCTCCATACTTGTGGGTAATATCAAGTCCTATATATCCTCATATGATTGAGGTGGTGATTTTGTAATTGTAAACTCTTGTGATTAATATCAGTACTGAATACTTGTGGTTAATATCAAGTCAAACTTGTGGGTAATATCAAGTCAATGATTCTCATGTGGTCGCCTAGAGAGTGGGTTCCCATTGAGGTGGACCTCTAATTATGGAGGTGAAATTCTTTGTATGTTGAAGCATAAATTGTTATGTGATATATTACTTAACCATGGTCACAGATTGCTATTAAGTCTCCTTTAGATATTAGCTACCTCTAGAGTGAATTACTTTAGGAATGACTATATGGTATGGGAGTAATATAATATGTTCATAGCATATGGCGATTCTTATGAGTACAATATGATATGATGAATATTTAATGTTAACACATCTAGACCATGTAGTGAAGATAAAGAGATAAGCAATGGAGGAGACAATCGATAGATAATTTGAATTGTCAGTGTAATGATTAAGTGAACTCGAAATTATAAGCTTTAGTTAAGTTACAATATGTGCTTTAGTTATAGAACTTCAGTTATAAAGATTCAATGATCCATGCAAAGTAAATCAATCCGCATGATTAAGTTAATGATAAATAACTAAGTGTCAATAAAAGGACTACTTAACTAAATTGTTTACACTTTAGTTAAACTAAAAGATGACACTTAAGTTAATCAAAAGACGACACTTTGGTTATAAAGTGATTTGCATGATGACACTTTAGTTAAAGAACCACGACACTTAAGTTAGCATCTTAACTAAGTGCTCATACATCCAGTTAGATGTTGAGTTCACTCCGATGTCAGTTTATCATTTGTTAATGTCAAAGATGAAAGGCATGGCGCATTAGTTATGCATGATGATATTTTCTATGTAAGGAATTATTATTCCATCTAGGAAATTTTGAAGTTGTAAAGCATGTATGCATGGCTGACATGAAACCATTTGTTATTCTCTCCATCGTAGTAGTTTTGGTTTTTTATTAATGTGTTGGGCACATGGAAAGTTCATTACAGTTGATCCTTATTGTCTATTGCTCTATGCTCTCTCTTATCAGGAAATCTATTGTTGTGTTATAACGATTCTCTGTAAATCTATATATTATACTCAAAAGAATTGTTGGTTTTTGTATCATTTTTATTAAGAGGGTGTTCCCAGGGTATATGTTGTCTTATTTGGATGAATGATTTGTGTTGTTGATTTGATTCATGTGTTCAGTAATTCAGTGATAAAAATTTTAAAGTTCAAAGGTTTTCATATTTGCTCAAACATTAACACATGCAAAGTCATCTAATCACATCATCAAATCTTTTCAAATTGGTGTATATAATTCCATAAAATATCTACAAAGTGGCACCTACAAAGCAATCCAATATAGCTATTGGATCTCTACCAAGTGGAACTTGCAAATCCATCTGATTTAACCATCATATTTCTTCCAAGTGTCAATTACAAAGATGCCATATCAATGTGAATCCAACATGTCAAACATGTTCATATGTAGGGTTTCTTCTCATAGGGTGGACACAGATTGATGGTGTATAAGTACATACCCAATTGGTAATTGGTGAAATATTTGTTTAATAACCAAAGAGACAGTGGAGAAGAAATAGTTGTGTTGTTGTGGACCTAATGGTATTGAAAAGCAATGGGTGTGGTGATTTCTCAGAAAGGGTTAGATGGTGGAGGTGAAATAATTGTGTTGGAGATGATTATATTGAATAGAAATCAAGGTGGCGAGTGCTTGGAATGGGTTCTCTATGAAGGGTACACAAAGAGATACACGTTGTTGTAACATATGAGAGGCATTTTGGTGTATTCAACGCTTACTACCTTTTAGGTTCAAGGTCATTTAAGACCGATTAAAGGTAATGGGAAGTCTAGTCATTATCACTCAAGAAATGATGAACATGATAAATTAATGAGTTGCTAGCAAAAAGGATGGATATGCAGTATAAATAAAACATGGAACCAATGGTCTAACTTGATGGAATAGACCACAAGGGTTTGAAGATGGAGAGGTAAGTGGCTGGAGAGATTCTTGCATGATATCCTTCATTATCTATCTCACAAAACAATCCATTCTAATCGTGATGAGCTCAACTATGCCTATAATTTTGATGAAGGAAATTGGCAAGAAAAGGAAGTGTATCCCTATTGAGCTTTATCTAACATATTGACTACCCCAACATTTTATTCCCAAGCCAACATAAATATAGATTGGGAATATATTGAATGTTTTTCTCCATGGACTAAATTTTGTTGCAGATTATAGGTCTACCTCATTATGATGTTATTTGAGGAGATATGATGTAATTTCTTAGTTGTTTAGAATTGATCTTGGAAATTGTGTAAATGTGTCATTTAATCCTACATTTCATTAATTTTATTGTATACAAAATCATGAATTGGCATAGTATTCTTTCACCCTATTGATATAGTTGCCAATTCCCTACAACAATCTCTTGTGGTACTATTAAATACATAATGATATCCATGCTTATAAAGCACGAACGTGTTGATGGATGCATTTGTGTGGATAAGGAATTTTACAATTAGTTTGCATAGATCAATTGGGAAATTCAAATGTTGCTTGCTTGCACTTCCAAGTGATTTAATCCTTAGAAAAATAATAGAAGAGAAAGATAATCTGATGTATGGCATATTGTATAATGTGTAGTTAGGTATTATATTGTAAAGTTGTGAAATATTAATGGTATGCCTACATTATGATTAGTTAAATATAATTTAATTTTAATATTTGTAGGTAATTAAATTTGGTCAATTAAATTTAGGAGTTAAAGACGATTTAGCATAAATTTTGGAAATGAAAAATTGGTTAAGAAGAAATGAGAAATAAATGAGGAAATGATATTAAGACATGTGATATTGAATTCAATTAAAACCTTCCTAAAGACATGCAAAGAGAGACATTAAAAGGAAAAAAAAAGTATATCTAGATTTTGGTTGAGGCAAAGTGAGAGAAAGATGAGAATAAAAATGTATATAAAGGGACACTATTCAATTCAACTAAGAGCTTATAAATAAAGGAAGAGTGGTCTCTCTTTAACGTTTGAGGTTGAGAAAAAAATAAATAATACGTTGCAATGAATTTGTGCTTTGAGTAGAAATTGAGATTTGAATTGCAGAAGAGATTTGATACCAAATACTCTTCTAAAAGATAGCATGATCCTTGTGCCTCTTCTTATACTTATGCATAATGGGATAGAAACACAAGAGGCCCTAGATTGATTTAAATTTGCGATATGTAACAACTTATTCCAAAACTCACTAAGCTCTTTAATAAAAGAAAAAACATGTCTCTAGTATTTATAACAGATCCAAAATATTAAATTGTAAGTATCTCTAAATATGTAATAATATGTACTATACATCTCATGATAGATTGAATAGGAGGAAAACATGAAATGTTCTTTAGTATTTATAACGGATCCAAAATATTAAATTGTAAGTATCTCTAAATATGTAATAATATGTACTATACATCTCATGATAGATTGAATAGGAGAAAAACATGAAATGTTCTTTTAATTTAAGTTCATTGTTACATAACATATTGACCACAATGACATGTGATAACAAATGTTCATCCCTAATTGGCAAGAACAAATACCTAACTACCTAAGATGAAAGTGAAGGCTGTGAGAGAATTGGCCCTTAAATTAAATCATATTGATAATATAATCATTCTCCTTCTAAAGAAAACTATAACATTCATGCTTTTCAGTCTAAGGGGAGTGCATGTCATAATTGATTTGTGGATATTTGTATTTAAAGATCTAGCATCAGGAAAAAATGTGTTACAGTTAGACACACCAGCACACTGAGAAGGGGCCGGTGTGAATCAGTGTGCCCCCACTTATTCTAATTTCACCTGTCAAAACTTAAACAAGTATAATCAATTGCTTAACATGAAATGCATCAACATCAACAATCAATCAATTCATCATCAAATTTTAAGAGAGACACATCATAATATAAGGTTTGTAAACTTTATTATATCTAATTTGGTATTTGATACATTGGACGACAACAGCCGGGGTTTGTATCAGCTTCAACTGATTCAAGAGCAGGAACTCCTATTCCAAGCCCCAAATTGGTTTTTCTGGGATCCAATGAGAAATGGTTTGCAAGACCCAACTTGCAAAGAATAAACTTATCACCACTGCCCCATCAATCAACTATCTTTGTGCAATCATCCTTCTGTAGATGTCATCAAGCTGCTGAACAGTCAATCATCATATCAATTCTGTTGTACATGTCAAAATCTTGTTATGTGTTGATCATGTCATCTGCAATCATGTAGCTTTAATTAAAGTTTGCAGCAATTTACAGTAGTACACAGTTCCTAAAATGGTCTTAGCTTGAATGAGTTGTATGATTGACAACTAGTATACAATGGATAAAACGGCCTCAGCAAGGTACCATCCCTTTTAATGTCAATGCTACAGGATGGAATGAATTCCTCAAGTGCTCAGAACCGATATATATATATAGATACGAGAGATGTATTGTCCACAATAGTGCGTCGCAGCCACCCTGCAACAACCTATAACTCTTCAAATCATTTACTGGAATGAGGTATATAGCTCCATAACCATTATTGAACTCTCCACAAACGTTTTTCCCACTCCACAAGAGAGTGCGACCTCCAAGAGAGACAAACTCTTTCCACAAATGAGAACGCAACCCTTCAATAAAAGTGTATGTATCCTCTACAAGTAAAAGACTGTCCCATCACAGATGAATGCGTCGTCAAATTAACCCCACGGCCTCCATTACAACTGAAGATAGCAACAACGAGCTTTAAGGTGAAGATATACTCTGTGAACGTTTTCGTGAGTGCGCCTTGTATATTTTCCTCTCATAAATGTTGTGCCTATTTGCAGGAGATTCAACCGTGGTTCCTTTGCTTCCTCCAATAATGAAATCGATTTCCTTCATGTTGTGGTTGCCTCAGACATTCATTCACGAAACATGGAGTAAAATTCCCTGCTTCGAACACATAGCTTTACCTACACCTCCACAAAATAAAATGATACGAGCTGCCTATTTATACTTGTTTTCAATAATCATTTTGAGAGGACATGTTATTTAGGATAAAAGAATTTATTATTTTTATTTTCTTAATGAGGTCGACCTGCCTTAAAAAGATTCATTTCTTAGGAGCGAATTGCATGTAATAAGTAAAGATTAATTTCTTAGGAGCGAATTGCAGATTTCATTTATAGTGGACATTGCTTGTGGGCTTCTTCTCATCATTCAAATAATACAAGGACCAAACTTTTATTGTGATGAGGCAATAAGTTTCAAAGACTTTTTCAAAAACTTTCCAATACCATACCTTATTCATCCAAGCAAGAACAAGAGTGATGGCTTCATCCACATCATCAAAAAGACAATTAGGATACCATGTGTGTGGGATTCCTAACCTCAACAAGTCACAACAAATGACCACAAAATCGGTCATTTGTCCTATTTGGTGTTCCATTGCCTATTCATGACTTCAATGCCCAAAATCGCATGCACCTTCTTGCCATGTCATGCCCTTCTTTCCAAGTCATTACCCCTTGTCACTCATTCATGCCAATTCATCAACATTTATTATTCTTTGTCATTAATGGTTTGTCATCAATGACAACCAATGCTCATCAATTAGATCATGAAAATTGTCAATACCCAACCCATATGTTATCTTTTCTTTGACTTCAACCCTAATGTATATTAAGTTGGTAACAAAAGTTGGTTCTTGTATCCCCTGTACTGACCATAAAAGGAAGTAAAATACAACACTAAGAGAAGGACAATCTATAAAAAATTGAATATGGAGATTTCAATCGACTCCCATTGCCAAGGCTAGGGCTTCGATCATGGTTAATGTCAAGCCTCTCTACAAGCAATGCCTTCCACCATGGTGAATTAGAACCTAGCCTTTGACAATGAGGCCATGACATTTCAAGTCCTCATAACCAAGTCTATAAAAAACAAAGCTCAACTGCCATATAATTTATGTTTTTTCAAGAAATTATCCAAAGTATTGGAAGCTAAAATCACTACCTATTGTCCTAGGAGCAAGGTGTTTCTCTTTAATTTCTTACAAAGCTTTGATAAACAAGTTAATGGATCAATGGTTGAATCCTAGAGCCTTAGAAACTTGTAGGTTGGAATAAAATTGGTTTCTATTTATGCAAGGATACTTTTTTTTCCTTTGTGAACATGGACTCATCCCTTTCTTGACCTAATGTAAGGGGGATATAGATCTAATATCTCATACTCACTTGTATTTTATCGTCCTTGAGGATTTTTTTTCAATTATTGGACGTTGGACTTCAATCTTGAGGATGATATTGAAAATCCAATCATAGTGCGGCTTTGTCTCCCTTGTCTCCCCATTTTTTTTTGGAATGATCCAATTTTTCAACTTAATAGTAACACAGTTGGACAATTCTTGGATAGAGAAATTCTAAAGGAAGGGCTAATATTCTTGTGCATGGACTAGTACTAAGGTAGATTTGGAGTAGGGGCTCTCCAAAACCATCCAACATAATCTAAATGGATGATGCCATCTTCAATAACTTGATTATGAGAAACTTCAATTCAAATGAAATCCTTATGATGAGTACAACCACTTTGCTAGAGAATGTAAGAAAGGAGAATAACTTCCAACTCCCATCAAACAATGAATGTAAACAATCAATAAAAGGAAGTGAATATAACATGTAGAATGACCTCCATGGTCTAAGGCCTTGCCCCCAACTTGTACCTTGACAAGTTTCTTTGAAGTTTTAAGAGGAATAAATGTGAGCATAGAACCCCACACAATGTTCGATGCAGATGAAGGGTGAATGAAAGAGGGAAAAGGGGATTAAGAAATGGAGAAGCTTAAAAAATGAATCCACGATGAACATGTAGGAAGAGTAAGCATGAGAAGAATTCATCTAGAACTGGGAGGTTCCAAATACATAGCCACATACCCCCCTTATATGTACGAGATATTAAACTACCGTTCAACTCACTACCAACAACTAGAGGCAGAAAAACTTGGAAAGACACCGTAGAGAGAGAAGTAGACAAAATTTGGATACTAACCACGCAATACCACTAATAGTTGGTTGTCTAATGTATCTTTCTAGGAAGTCGATTTTTAAAAGCAATATTCGAGCCGATGTATGAATAAGAGTATGAAGATTGGGCCAAGAATAATCTGCCTTTCAACTCATTGTATTTGGAGGAGGGAAGGTAATAGGGAGGAGAAACCACCTTTTACCTTAAGTATTGTAATAGTATTTTTAAAATAGTGGAAGGTAATAAGGACGAAAAAACACCTTTCACCTTAAATATTGTAATAGTCTTTTTCAAATAGCATCCAATTTTCTTTGGCACGTACTAGCACTAAGGTATATCTAAGAGCTCTTGTAATCCATCGATAGAATCTAGATGGATGGTATCATCTTCAAGATCTTGATTATGGTCAACTTTCATTCAAATGCAATCCCTAAAATGACTTAATATGACCACTTTAGTAGAGAATAATATAAAGATGAAGCCCTTCCAACTCCTACTAAAGAACTAATGCAAACAAACAATAGAAGGAAGCAAAGATAACATGTAGAATGACCTCCATGGCCTAAAGTCACATCCCCAACTTACACCTTGATAAATCACTTTGAAGTTTTGATAGAATTCTATGTGAGAATGAGACCCAAGCAATGCTTGATGGATAGGAAGGTTACACAAAAGAGGGAAAAGAGGGTTAGGAAATCAAGGAGCTCAAAAGAGATGAATACATGATGAATGTGATGGAAGAGCAAGCAAACGAGGAACCTATCTAGAACTAGGAGGCGCCAAAGATAGGCCCTTAAGGCCTCAAATGCTCAATACCCCACCATCCATTAGAGGCAGAAAAACTCAAAAAAAAGCTCAAGAAAGAGAAGCAAAGCCAAATATAACATGATACTCACAAGCATCACTAACCAAATTTGGATATTCGTTATGCATTTCCACTAATAGTTAATTATGTTAATTCAATGTATCTTTTTAAGAAGTCAATTTTTCTAACTCTAAGTGTAATCAAACCAATGTATGAGTTAACGAATATTGTGTCAAGAAGAAAAATGCAATAGGTTGTCCAAATATGATTGCATCACCTCTTTTTTATTATTTAAAAAAATAAACCTTAGTTTAAAAAATATACTAAAATAAACACAATAATTAAAACTTTAAGGTGGAAGAGATTAATGTGAAACACAATAATTAAAATTTAAACATGGAAAAGATTTATGTGATTCACATTTTAAGGTAGAAGAGATTTATGTGAAACACAATAATTAGTATTTTAAGGTGGAAGATATTTATCTAAATATAAGATATAAACAATTATTTTCCAATTAGGAAAAACTACATCTTGTTATAACAATCATTTCTCTCAAACACCTAAGCTACATCCAATGGACATCCCATCACCACCTAAACTACATCCAATGGACATCCCATCCTCATCATCAAAAGTCTTAAATGTAAGATGTGAACAATGTTCTAAAACAAAACAGTTTTGGATAGAAAAAATCAATATAAAAAAACGATGTTAATAAAATAGAATAATTAAATAATTAAAAATTGAGACATATTTATATGAAAAATGTTAATAAACAATTTAAATAAAATAATTATGAATAATAAAATAAATGCATAGAAAATGTGAAAGAGTTTAAAATTTGAAAGAAATTTATATAATGCATTATGTGAATAAAGGATAGAGTAAATTATTATTATTTTAATATAGAAAATGTGAAAGAGTTTAAAATTTGAAAGAAATTTATATAATGCATTATGTGAATAAAGGATAGAGTAAATTATTATTATTTTAATATAAAATTATATATTTTAGTCTTTGTTTAATAAAATGTTAATAAAAAATTAAATAAAGTTGTGAATAATGTTAATAAAATAAAATAAAGAATAAATTAATATTATTTTAATATGAAATTATATATTTTAGTCCTTGTTTGATAATAATAAGGATTAAATATATAATAAAATGTTAATAAAAAATTTAAATAAAATTGTCAATAATGTTAATAAAATAAAATAGTTTTAAATAAAATAAAATAAAATATGAACCATGGGAATAAAAAACCTCCAAAGTATGTGGTTGATGATGTTTTGTTTTCTTTGTTAGTGGCCTGGTTTGGACTTTTTTTTTTTTCCAAAGAAAAAAATCGTAAATACTTTATTCACATTTAGTAGATGGCCCTCTTAGTCCATTTTACAAAAAGACAACTAGGAAGTTGTCATAACAAAATTTGCCTCAGAAAGAGCACAAATTCACAGTGAAAATCTAAAGTAATCATTACATACATTAAATCATCATCATAATGTTCATCAATAGTACTTTCCAGCAGAAAGAGAGCAATAGTATCACGAGAAAACTAAGTCTGATCTTAGCAGACTTATATCATCACTCCTGATTAAATCAGGTCAGATCGAAGGGACCAGTGATCAAAAGCAAAGATATCAGAGCAGAACTAGCATGCTAATGAAGTCTCGAAAAAATCATATGCTCATAAAAATAAAACAGCTGCTAAAAATTGGCCTATTCCAGACCATCCAAATATGAAAAATAATATTCCAGAACCATTCAGATCCATATATAAGAGGCCTACCAGCCCGCAGGTCAAGCTCTAAATACTGTTGCTTGAGATCACCCAATGTAAGAAAAAATCAATATCAGCCATGGCATCATATCTGAAAAATCATCAAGAACCAGCAATCTGTCCTATGACAGACATTACGCTACATCACCATTAGAATACCTGAAAAATTTCTGTGGATTCTGCCTCTCTCTATTCATTAGTACTCCAAAAACCTTCATGAATGCTTCCCCCTGCTTTAGCCAACAAATCTGCTTTGGAATTCCTTTCCCTATATATGTGTTTGTAAGACACAAAATCAAAATTGTCCGATAAAAAGTGAACCTCTTGTAGAATCAAGGATAGTTCAAGATTTTGTAATTTATACTTACCAGATACCCAATTAATAACAAGCTGGGAGTCTCCAAAAATTTGTAATTTATCCAAATTATGCGTCCTAGCCAGCCTGAGGAGAAGCTTAAGTGCACATAATTCTGCATAATTATTTGTGCCCAAACCTAAACCTGCTTTGAAAGATATATAGTGCCTATCAGAAAAGTACAGAATACCACCAGCCCCACAAATCATTGGGTCCCCAGCAGCAGATCCATCAAAGTATCCCCAGGCATATGAATGATCAATTTCCTCTACAACAATTGATCTAATAGAGACCACAGGTAAAGACTGAGGTATGTTCTTCAGCATGCCTAAGCTATAACTTGAAATCTGTACAGGAGAGGAGTCACAATCCTCAAAGCAAGATCTATTTCTTGCTTTCCAAATAAACCATAGGACAATGATGGGTAAAGATTTGATGAAATTAACATCTGATAACAGGCACCAATTTATGAAACATTCAAAGAGTGAGTCTCCATTCCAAAGATTATTAAGGGAGAAATGATCCTCGATGATAGACCAAACAGATTGCGTAAAAGGACATTCTACAGCAATATGGAAATTAGATTCACAGCTCTGTTTGCAAAGATAACATCTACCAGGACCCTCTCTACCTCTCAAACAAAGAACATCCCAAGTTAATGCTTTACCAGTGAAAAGAAACCAACTAAAAATTTTTGATTTTAGTGGGCACTTCATCTTCCATAAAATCTTCCACCACCAATTCAAATCTACTTCTCTGTAAATAAGTTCAGCATATCCTGCTTTTGGAGAATATTTGCCAGATTTTGATAAATGCCAGATGAGACAGTCATCTTCAATAGAGAGTCTAACATGGCTAGATTTTAGGCTGGCAATGTATCCATTCCAAACAGCTATCTCAAATGGATCATTAAACCCCAAAGTTTCTGCAGATAACCATTCTTGAGGCATTAAAACAGACATGCCAATAATACCAATATCAGAAAGAAAATGGTAACCAGCCAAATGTAACCTGTCTCTCATAGGGGTGGGCAGGGCATGTCTCCATTTACATCCAACCCACGAATCTAATCCAATACGAACAGCTTTTCCAGAACCAACCTTCCAAACCAGAAAGTTCCCAATAAGATCAAAGGCCCAAAGAACAGCTTTCTAACAGATTGAAATATTCTTTTTCTTTTTTACAGAGGATCTAATCCAATCCAGTTTATTGAGTGGAAAGATATATTTCTGATAAGCTATCTTAACCCATAAACCCAAGCCATGAATAATATCCCATACCTTTTTTGCAGCAAGAGACTTGGCAAATAAGACAGGTACCTTGAGTCCCCAACCACCCAAAGATTTAGGCAAAGCAATAGACTTCCATGAAATCCAGGACAAACCAGAGGATTTCTCTTTACCAGCCCAAAGAAAGTTGAAGCATAGCTTTCGGATTTTGTCAATGACACCCAAAGGAACCCAAAAATGCATCCAATATACAGGAGTAGCTTCTAAAACAGCTTTAATCAGTACCAGCTTTCCTCCTTTGGACAACCAACGGAAGCTCCAATTCTGAATCCTTTTTTCTACTTTGATAATCAGCCAATCCCAATCCCTAATGAGATAACTGCATGGTTTAAGGTTAAACCCTAGATACTTCATACCAGACTCAATTCGAGCAACAAGGAAACTAAAGATGTTCTGTAAAGTAATAACTTCAGCCTCTTCCATACAAGAGAAGTAAAGAGATGATTTATTGTTATTGATTTGCATCCCAGATGCTTTACAGAAATGTATTAAAATCTCATAAAGAGTAGAAAGAGATTGTTCAGAGCCATCATTGACCATGACAATGTCATCCACAAATAGAACATGAGTTAATACAATATCATTACCAAAGTCTAAACCATGATAAGACCCAATGTGTGAAGCATGCAGAATGGCTCTCCCAAGGCCTTCAACCACAATAAGAAACAGGAGAGGTGCTAGAGGACACCCCTGTCTAAGCCCCCTACCAGATTTGAAAAAATTTGTAGCCACACCATTAATGAGCAAAGAGAAAGAAACAGATGACAGACTACTCATAATCCAAGCAATAAAATTCCCAGCAAAACCCATTTTAGCAAGAATTACCCGAAGGTAAACCCAGCTGACTCTGTCATATGCCTTAGATAGATCAATCTTTATCATGACAGCTTTTATGGATTTAACATGCATTGAATGCACGCCCTCCTGAATAACACCAACCGCATGATGAATCTGCCTACCCGGCAGAAAACCAAACTGTTCTCCAGAAATATACCTGCTCAATACCTTTCTGATTCTAATCAAAATGATCTTGCCAATAATTTTATAAACAAAATTACACAAGGATATAGGACGAAAATCCTCAAAAGATGATGGGCTGTCTACCTTAGGAATAAGGGCAAGAAAAGTTGAATTAAAAACAGCTGGGATCTTGCCACTTATCCTGGACAATTCAATTACTTTTAAGAGATCTTCACCCAAAACATCAAACAAGCATCTGTACACCTCAACAGGGATACCGTCCGGACCCGGACTCTTATCATTTTTGCTGATGTTTAAGATATGCTTAATGTCTTGAAGGGTAATAGCTTGCATAAGCTCAGCATTATCATCCTTAGTAACAGAAGTAGGAAAATGACCAGCACTACGAAGAATTTCTGGAAGATGAAGATCATCTTCTTCTTTAAATAGACTTTCAAAGTGTTGAATCCCAGCTTCTGCTATAGCCTCAAAACCTTCCACAAGATTTCCAGAATCATCAAAAAGTTTCCAAATTGAGTTACGACATTTCCTATGGGCAGCAAATTTGTGAAAGAAAGGAGTATTATCATCTCCACAATGCAGCCATAAAACCCTGCTTTTCTGACGAGCCTCCTTTTCCCTAAAAAGAAGAATAGCCTGCTTGCGAGATTCTATCTCAGTCAATAACTCCTTATCAACTACAGATAAAATACCAGAAGAATGACTATCATGAAAGCTTTTTAACTCAAATTCAATATCAACCATATCTTTTATATTCTGAGCTTTTTTATTCAGAGACCATTTGATAGAGATTTCTTTTATGCGTTTTAGATTCGCATAAAATTGAGGAGATAAGGCAGATCGATCATTAAAGCGAACCCAAGAATCTTTTAAGGCATCAACCAAATCAATATGATCCAACCAGCCTGCATTAAACTTGAAAGGACTATGGGCCTTATGGTGCTGAGATGAAATTTGCAGAAAAACAGGTTGATGGTCAGAAACACCTCCACAACCAATCCATTGTTTAAGGAGGAAGTCAGTCGAGACTAAAAGACGATCCAATCTTTTACAAATACCCTCTTCACCAGCTCTGCGATTACTCCAGGTAGGAATTGAAACCAATGGATTGATATCAACTAACCCCATATTCTCCAACAGATTATGGAAAAAATTAGATAAAGGATCAATTTGAGCATGAACCCCCCAAATTTCAGAGAGACCCATGGAGAAATTTAGATCTCCTCCAAATACTAAATAAGGAGACAAGAGACTATCCAGCTTAATCAGATTGTTCCAGAAAGATTCCCTATCCAGATAGGGCGCATAGATTTACAAAGGATATTTCTTTTTGTAAATCATAATCAAACAAAACAGCACACAACCCAGCTTTTAATGCCCATGCATTCATAAAAAGAAAGTTACAAGACTTCCATCCTACAATGAGGCCACCAGATCTGCCCATAGCATCCACCGATATAAACTGCCATCCATGAATCAAAAGTTCCAAATCAAGAACCAATACACCCCCCTCAATCATTGTTTCTTGAATAAAAAGAACATCAACAGAATGAAGATCTATAAGCCTTTTAACTGCTAGTTTCTTGGGAAGACTAGCCAAACCCCTAACATTTAAGGACATAAGGATCATAAGGGAACTTGAGAGAGGGAAGATGCTCTAAACGCCCCAACACCTTTCCAATCAGATTGCACTAATTGGGTATCCCCAGTCAAAACTTCCTCAACTTCAAAAATCCCAAATTTATCTTTGACATTCCTAGAAAAATCCTAAGCAGATTTAGTACTAGAGCGAAGAAAATACCCCTTACTGACAATTGCCTTGCATGGCGATACAAAACCAAGATCCTTCAAAGATGAATTCGGAGCAGATAAGTATAAATCCTCAGAAGTAAGATTCAGAAATAAAGACTCATCCAAGGGATTGGGTAAACTTATCTGTTTAAGATTGGCTAAAGGATCAAAATCAAGTGAGACAGATTGAACATCCAAGTTTTCAACCACCGATTTGCCAACCTTAGCAATAGTCTGATTCTCAACTGAATTGGCTTTCCAAGTATCCAAGGTATCAGCCACAGAGATCCCTGCCTTATCACAAGACTGATTCCAATCTTTTTTGACTCTCCAAATTTTAGAAGAAGGATGCTTTTTAAAGGATAGGGAACAGTGATTTGCCAAATGTCCAAGGCCATGACAGCGATAACATCTAAAAGGGAGTCCCATGTAATCCAAAGGCTGAAAGAAATCTTGGTTACCTGTTTTAATGACCAATTCAGCAGGTAAACCCAAATGAAAATCTAACAGGACAAGGACCCGGCCTATACAGCAGACCCCAGAATGTAAATAGGAGAAATCAATCTCCAGATGGGTTCCCAGAGTATTCCCAACAAGCCTGAAGAAATCCGCAGACCAGAATTTAAAAGGTAAATGTGGAAGTTTGACCCAAACAGGAACTTGATCGTACCTTTCCTTACGGGGATCAAATAAAGGAGTCCACCTCTTGATAAGAAGAGCAGCATTATCCCATTTCCAGACACCAGCAAGAATCCTATCAGTATCATCAGCATTAGAAAATTTAAATGCTATCCATCCCCGTGGAAGCATATAAATCTCAGGAATAGAGCTGATAATCCCATTCCAAACCCTAACAGCCCACCCATGAAGAGTATCTGCATTAAAATTACGCCTACCAAACCTCCCTACCAAAGTCACAGCATTAGTAAGAACTATATCATTTAATAGCACATCTTCCCCCAAAGTCATTAAGACTGGATTTAATTTCTTGATAGGTTTAGGGATCCTCCTCTTAGTCTTAGATGGACCAATTTGACCAGAATAACGATGCTCAAAATCCAATTCATCAGGATCCAAAGAGTGAGATTTATAATTAACATCAGAAACCAATTCATTAACAGGATCCAAAGAGTTTTGAGTTTGAACATCTGAAGCACTCTTACAAACCTCTTGAAAAATCCCCTCCGCTTGGTTAACCGGGGAACTAGGCTGATCAATCTGATAATTCAAAAACTGCCCACAAGCCTTTTCACAATTTTGAAAACCCATCGAATCCAAAAGATGATCTTGTTTAGGAGAAGAAAGTAATATCCCATCCAAACAGCTAGTCCCAGGCTGATCAGCAGGTAAAGGATTATCACATCCCCCCAAGCAAAGAGAGGCATGACAAATAGCATCCAAGTCTGAAAGCTGAGACCCATCCTCAGCCAAAACACACTTTCCAGACGGCTGAGAATAAAGGGAAGAAACACCCCTAAGACCCAAATAATCCCCAGCAGCAGAAAGATCATCTCCAATAATCAATGAAGAGCAAAGCGGCCTGCCCACAGGACCAGAAACAGCCGGGCAAGGAAGGATTGGGTTCAGACTCCCACCCATACCAGCATCATCCAAACATTCCGGAAGAGAAGTAACTCTATCCAAATGATCATCCCGACCAATGTCAGTCCCCGGAACACCCAGATTGAAAGGCATATAAGTAGCAGAGAGCCTCTTCTCCTCTCCAATGCCCTGCTTGGAGCATTGCAAGTGCCCTGGAGGAGTGCGGGCCAAGGATTTGATCGTTCGCAACGACATAATTAAGCACAACAAACCCCCATACAAAGCCGAACAACGAGCTACATAGACCTCCAAAAGCGAAGCAGAATCCAACCAAAACAATTAGACGAACCCACAGAAATAAAGCTCAGTCTCCAGAGGAACCTCAAGCCCTAACCAATCTGGTGGTTAATGAAGCCGAAACCAAAAAAACCCTGAGGATCAGGTTTCAGCACTCCGGCAACTAATCGGCCAAAAAGCAACTCCCTCGACGCAGCAACAAAGGCCAAAACAATACCTCTCTCACACCATGATACCATGCAATAACTACTGTGAATAAACGTGGCAAATAGACAGCACCAATGAATAAGGGCGTCGGCAGAATAATAAGAACTACAATCATACCATCGCACGGAACAGTAAACACAGAGGTCACCAGAATCAAGGGTAGGTAGGTCAATTGCCACAATTACAGCTCAAAGCAATCAAGAAACTCCATTAAAACGTCATATAAACCATCGTCCATTCCAAGAAACGCAATGCTGCTCCGATACAATGAACAATATCCTATAATCTACTAAAAGATCACATCACAATACCACCAGAGATCCTATCAAATCCCAAAGGAAAGGCCTAGGACAAGGTTCACTCTTCTCATCCAAGAAAATCTGCTAAAAGGAACCGCATTGGCCCCTGAGAATGCGCCACTCAAAACCTTGGCCACAGATAATCAATCATAAACCCAACATCCGAACACCCAGAACCATACAGACAGAACCAGACGAATACAAAGGCTACTGCAATGAAGCTACAGCAAGCCCAAAGACTAGCAAAATGTCTTATCCAAAGGCCAAGAACCAGAATAATCCAATACAAAAAGAGCTAAGATCACTTATAACCCCAATCCCAAAAATAGGAGTCTAAAGAACACGGCTAGTAAACAGAGTAAAATCTTATACAGTGAATACGAAGGAAAAGCCGAGCATACCTGAAAACAATCTTGGAAGACAACAAACAGACCACCCTGATGCTGAATTCCACCATCACAAGAACAACATATAGACCACCTGCACACTCCAGAAGGGCCTTCACCTATGACCCAAGACCAGCAAGAGCCCAAACCGCCTGTACCTGCTGCTCAAAATAAGGCTAAGAACAACAACCTTCACCTACTGCGCAAAAGGCTTCAATCACCAGCAGCAAATCACGCTATCCACCTCAAGCAACTATGGCATCCTATGTGAGCCTGATCTTTGGGCAACGTAAGTATGGAGCAAAACCCCAAATCTTGTTGTTAAAAAATCAAGTGCAAACACTCCGCCAGTTAAAAGGATCACATCAAAAGCTCGAAGAAATGAGCAAGAAGCTTTAATAAATCATCAACTAAAATTACGCCCATTCCAAGAAAATCAGGCTTCCATGGAATACCAGAGTCAAGACTATCATATCCTACACCTCACGCAATCAAGACAGCCTGTATAAACCTGGATAGCCTTCACCATTGCTAAAAAAACCCTGCGAAAGCCGAGAGCCATGACTGGCTGCTTCAGCACCTCAACTAACAAGACGGACATTAAATCCTGTCGAAACCAAGAAACCAGGACGGCCTTCACTCTCAATCTCCAGAGGAACCATAAGCCCTGACCAGTCTGGAGTTAATGAAGCCGAAAAACAAAACCAAAACCCTTGTGGAACAGGTTCCAGCACTGCGCCAGCTAAACGACCAAAATGCAGCTCCCGCAACGCAGCAACAAAAGCCAAAACAATACCTCCCTCACACCATAAAACCATGCATTAACTACTGTGAAAAACGTGGCAAATAGACAGCAACAATGATTAAAGGCGTCGGCAGAATAATAAAAAACTACAATCATATCATCGCACGGAACAATACCAGAATCAAGGGTAGGCAGATCAACGGCCACGATTACAGCTCAAACAATCAAGAAACTCCATTAAAATGTCATATTAACCTTCGCCCGCTCCAAGAAACGCTGCCTCGAAAAAAGATTTCAACCAAACGTCTAATACACTGCCCTGTATTGTTACCAACCGTGTTCTGGTTTGGACTACACCACCAAAAGAAGCACAGGGAAATGTGAAATATAACCTACAGCGCCTATTCTTGAAGCGAAAAGCTGTTGGCAGTTTCGGAGAAAAATTCCGAATTTGATATTGATGAAGGACTCTGATTATATACGAGTAAACAAAAAATCAGTAAAACCAACTGTAAACAAAGAGCAGCGAAACATTTGAAGAATGAGGTGGTGCCGTAATACCCAATGGAGAACGCCTGTCACCGCTTTTCCTCGAACACAAGTGAATTCCAACCGTTTTTATGTGTGGACTTCGTCTCTAAACAGCTTTGTAGACAGTTGCACATATGTTAATCTCTTGCAGGATTGCATTAAGAAGAAGTCAGCTTTACCAGAGGGAAAAGTAATTCACGCTCGCATCAACAAAATCGGACTTACGGTGACAGACATACTCTTACAGAACACGCTCATCAACATGTATGTCAAGTGCGGGAGTGTGGTGGACGCTCGCAGAGTTTTCGATCAAATGCCTCAGCCAAATGTCTGCTCATGGACTGTAATGATTGCAGCTTATGCAAGGCACGGGTTTCCTGAGGAGGCATTGACCCTCTTTCACCAAATGCAAAAAACAGGTCTCCATCCCAATCACTTTACCTTTACCAGCGTTCTTCCGGCATGCACGAACTTGGCATCTCTGCAACGGGGTATAGAGATCCAAGGTGAAATAATAAGAAGCGGATTTCAATCTCATGTTCCAGTGGCGAATGCCCTTATAGACATGTATGCCAAATGCCGAACTGTTGAAATGGCGCGTCGAGTGTTTGAGAAAATGCGGCAACGAAATGTCGTATCTTGGACGGCCATGATTGCAGGTTATGCACAGAATGGACTTGTGGATGAGGCCCTGGAACTATTTGAGCAAATGCCTGGGAGAAACTTGGTGTCTTGGACAGCAATGATATCGGGATTGACGCAGAATGGGTTTATTGATGAGGCTCTCAACCTCTTCATGAAAATGCCTCAGAGAAACGTTGTCTCATGGACAGTGATGATTGCAGGATTTGTGCGAAATGGGTTGGCAGACAAGGCCTTAAAGTTTTTTCAGCAAATGGAATTGGCAGGTGTGAAGCCAGACTTGAAGGTTTTCACTATTGTTCTTCCAGTATGTGCCAACTTGGCTGCCCTAGAACAGGGTACGGAGATACATGTCAAGTTAATTACGAGTGGGTTTGAATTGGATGTGCCCGTGGTTAATTCTCTTATAGATATGTATGCAAAATGCGGGAGCCTGCAGAAGGCACGTGATTTATTTGACAGAATGCCTTATCGAGATGTGGTTTCCTGGACAGTAATTATAGGCGGATATGCCATGCATGGCTGTGGCAAAGAAGCACTTAGACTTTTTGAACAAATGAATAAGTCTGGTATGAATCCCGACCATGTTACATTACTTTGTGTATTGTCTGCGTGCAGCCATGCGGGTTTAGTGGATGAGGGTTATCACTACTTCCATTGCATGAGCAAATGTTATCACATCGCTCCTGCAATGGAACACTATGCTTGCATAGTTGATCTTCTTGGTCGTGCTGGACATCTGGATGAGGCAAACGACTTCATCACCAAAATGCCAATGAAACCTGATGCTGCTGTGTTGAGTTGTTTGCTAGGTGCTTGCAAAATACATAACAATATACGGCTTGGAGAATGCGTGGGAGAACGCATTTTGGAGTTGGAACCCAAATATGCTGAACCTTATGTTCTTCTCTCCAATATTTACGCTTCTGCTGGCAGGTCGAATGACATTGAAAAAATACGCAAGATGATGAAAGACAGAAGCATACCAAAGACACCTGGATGCAGTTGGATTGAGGTCAATAAACGGGTGTATGCTTTCTTCATCGGAGTTAAAACATGGCCACAAATGCAACATATCCATACAAAGTTTGGATTTGACTTATGAGATGAAGTTATCGGGGTGTGTTTCTGATTTGAAGTTTTTGTAGGATTATGTAGGATAGGTGGCAAAGAACAAATTATTTGCATACATGGTGAAGTTGGTATTAGAAAAGAAAAGTACAACCGCAAAGAGAGGAAACACACAAATGTAATTCTGAAACTGACCCCTTAGTATTGCAGTAGATATGGCTCCTTAACTGTACCCAGTTTGGCAAATTGGAGAAAATCTTGAGGTCCTTTTTATGGGTTAAATATGGAATTGAAAGGGGTTTGCCTATGGTCCTTTGGCGTATGTGTATCCTTCCTAAAGACGAGGATGGCTTGTTTTAAATTTTCAATTCATGGTAAGCAGACTTGCAACTTAAAATCATAGAAAGCAGTAAACTAGAAAACTCACAAAACTGCTGGCATATATGCTAGATTTACAAACACATCGCCACCTGGAAATATGAACACCAAATAGTAAATCTGCAGCATTCAAAAACATTTCTGTTTTGTTATTAACTCAGAAAAGAAAACAGTACGATAGCTTACTCGAAACTGAAATTGATTGATCACTTTCGCCGTTCCTTTCTTTTGTAGATGAAATCGTCTAGGAGAAAATACAGAATAGCCCATATAAATCTAAAAAAAGCGAACTGCAAATTCCGGAAAGTCAAACTTCTGAAAATAACAGAATCAAAGTCTAAACATAAACTTCTAAATTTGGAACAACAGTTAACTCATTGATAGAATAGAACCTAATCTAACTTTGAAAAGGCGCCGCTTCTAATTTATTCAGCTAATGTCCACAGGCAAGGCACCCCTTATGCTATGCACAAACCCCGAGGCTACGATCTGCAGTGGCCTACTATTTTTGTTGAAGTGTACCATCTCTGCTGGAGGAAGAACAATGACTAAGCAAGCTTAGTTAAAATCTAACTCTCCCTCTTTGCGAGGAAAGTGTTCTCCACCAAAACAGAATACTATCACAGCTTCTCGAACCTCCCCTCTGCTAGGGGCTTTGTGATTATGTTGCCCATTTGTGAATCTGAAGAAATATAACTCTGGAGCAGTGCTCCTTTCCGTACTCTGAAATCTCTTTAGAATCTTCTGGGTTTAAATCCCTTGTACAAGGAAAACTTCATCAACACCCTCCCAAACTTCTTTGTCCTTCATGTCAAATTCACTAGTCAGAATCTTCTTACACCACAACATGAGTTGTCCAGGACTTCCTGCAATGATAAACTCATTTGTATATAGAGCCGAGACAATTGGATCAGATCTATCAAATAAAGAAATAAAATTTGCACTAAACTTGGAAAAGCCAAACTTGAGTAAAAACTCATCGATCCTGAAACACCAGATAAATGGTGCATGCATCAACCCATATTGAGCCTTCTTTAATCAGAATTCATCGGTATCTCACCTATTCGCCTCAAAACCTTCAACAATTGAAGCAAAGAATTGAACATGATCATCTCCCTATTTTTGAGAGAATCCTTTGGCAACTAGAGTAAGAGTCTCCTCAAGGTCAACTCCCTCTTTCTTAGTGAGTCCCTCGACATTAAACATGTTCTTGAACTCTTTAATGCTCTCATTGACTCCATGGTAGGTTTTAAAACTGTCTCCACAAAGATGGAAAAACACACCTCCATCATGGCATCCTACCATACCTACTCTACCTGATTAGCCAGTAGCTTGTAAAGGCCACCATCTCAAACTTCTCCAGCCAAAACTTGACTAGTTTTAGGGCTACATTTTCTAATAAGCACTAACTAACCATCAAACTCAACCATACACTAGATCTATCACACAAGAAACTGAAAGAGTGTTCTTTGTTAAACCAAGAACATACAAGACATTATCAAGCTAAAAAACATCGCCTAAAGGCATGTAGAAAGAGACACAGCTCAATTTGATAACTGCACGAGTGGTATCATGGTCCAACCTCATTTATATGTCATTCTCCTGTTATTGAAGTCTATTGAACACCTTCTTGTTGAAGGTCATGTGTCTGGATGCTCCATTGTCCACGTACCACTCTACACTAGAAACAATTTTAGTGGAAAGGCACGATTCCATGGAGAAAGCTATCTCAAGTTTAGATGCTAACTAATCCACGCTAGTTGAAGTTCTTGCACTCCCTACAAATTGCTTATTGCTGCGTGGCTTTCTTCCTCTTAGAAAATTGAGATGCATAGTGGCCCATCTTGTGGCATTTGAAATTATTCACGTGACTCAAGTCTTTCTTCCCCTAGTTTGATTCTTTCTCCTTGCGCTTTTGACGCCTCACAAGTCCTCTGTTACCACCCCCATTTTGTATGGGTCTCCACATGTGATTTTGATCACGGTCTTGAAGAGAAAGCAATTGTAATTTGATGAAGTTTTGATGGTGCTCTAAGGTATCATGAACTGTTGGAGGATCTTGGATGCTCGTGAATTAATGAGACAGCCCTTTTCCCCAATTATGAGCACATTTCAGATCTTAAACCATCATTAAGAAGTGGTTTGGTGTATTCTGGGCATATCTCAGCCCCCAAACAGTCATGAAATAGCTTTGTTGTTAGCCTAAGAACACCAAACAGCAAGTCTGGGCTCTATAACAGCAGTAAGGATTTTTCATTTGAAGGTTTGGGTGCTTTGGAGTTTGAACAGTCCTGGAGCAACATTCAGAGCATTTTTGGTCAGTTTCAGAACTTAGAATAAGCAGTATAGATCCACAGGAAACCCTAAAATCAAGTTTGGGTATGAAATTATGAATAAGGGAATTATCAGCAGATCTGGGCACTTCTTAGCCCTCAAACAGCCGCCACTTTCAAATCTGGGCAGAGCATAGTCATCTTACAGCCATATGTTGGCAGCCACCTTGACAATTAGACCTGGTGAGGCATAAAAGAAACCTGTAGCAGCATTCTGGGCACAAATTTCACGATCAGATAGCATGAAAACAGCCCCAGAGTCCATGACTTCCCCCTTTGAATTCCTGGCACACTGTGATAAAATCTGGGCATCATTTTCTAGGTTCGGGGAATAAATAACCCCCAGAACCGTCCTAAAACCTATGTTAGGAGAAACGAGAAACGGGAACGGTACGAGGTTTCGCGAAAAATAACAAAAATGAAAATTCATTTATAATTAATTAACAAAGATATTTTGTCGTATACCAACTTAAATTTAAGTTCATAGAAAACCCAATCAGTGATAAATTGAATTCATAAATTGTATTCTTATTGAAATTGTCACTATAATTGCTTCATGCAATGCATAAAAAACTTACAATCTAGTTTGTAGCATACAAAATAAAAATAAAAATTGAATATTGGTTTGTCAGTGTATTAAAAAAAAAACATTCCTTTAAAAACTAGATTGCAATGCTATTTTGTTAAATTGATTCATTCTCGAGCTGCAATGGCTTTCATTAAAACAAAACATCTAACAAATATCATCATTACACGTATTGTTTTCTACTGCAAACAATCATTGCATTTGCTCAACTGCTTATTGCAAACATTGAATATAATGATCTTACTAAATATGAATTGTTGATTATGTTAGTGCAAAGTAACTCTTTTACTCAACACATAACTGTCCAATATCTTTGCTACAACATTTGCAATTGCCCCCCACCAAAAAAAAAAAGAAAATCGCTTCTTGTAGAAAAATAACTTTGCTTTCCATTAGTCTACACTAAATTTTAGACAATTTGGTTCATAATTTTTTCATATTTCTGAAACAGAAAAGCACCTGCTACCATCTTTGTCTCAGAAAAGACAATTTTTTTGGCCCAAAAAAAAATCGTTGCATATGTTTCTATTTATTCAACGGTTTCAAATACATTGTGAGAATTTAAGCATAATATTTTGTTTGTTTGTTTTACCTCTATATTTTTTTCTTTATACACTTTGTAAATACTCAATACTGTTTTGATTCTTAACCAATGTACTATACTAAGAGAGAAAGCTGTACTAAGAACTTAAAGGCGAATCTTTAAAATATGTTACAGGCATCAACCTTTTATCATATGCCTGACTACTGAAGGTGTTTCTATGTTGTTGCAGTTTCTCACTGGACAATGGAAACCATAGGAAAAGAACTGATTTTTGGCCTTGTCAATCCAGCCATCAAGCACAGAAAGAATGAAAATAATTGCCCCCACAATGAAATAAATGTTAGTGAATTTGCACCATAGAACGAGTTTTTTAAGACCGGTACTCAAAGTCCTTCCCTTCAAAGTCCTGTTTTTGGAAGGATTCTAGTGCTATATTATTTCCCTAAAAACCTGTGCTATATTATTTCCCTGAAAACCTTACACACTGGGCATCATGAAACAACAAAAACAAGGCAATTGTGACATTTAAACCAAAGTATCAGAAAGTAATTGATCATTCACATTTGTGAGAATAAAAGTTAACGTGCATCAAATATTAACAGTTGGTTCTGAAAGTTCATAAAGATGGTGAAAACTTCCAAAGAAATAATAACCTTGCCCAGAATAGATTATTTACATGACCAGAGTTAAAACTAACAAAATGAAAACCAGACGAGAGCCCTTAAGAAAAAGAGAACCAATGAGAGAGAGAGCGGGGAAGGGGTGTGGAAATTTTTTATCTACTGAGAGATTGAATACCAAACTAATCGATGTTCACCCTGAGCAATGAACACTGAAAAGGAGTTCATAATAAGAAACACAAAATTTCCATGAAAAGGAGTGCATAATAATAAACACAAAATTTCCAAAAATTAAAAAAAAATTATCTAGCAAGGCTTAAACTGGACAATGCTAAACATTTCAGCATACCTGAGTGCTATTTGAAACTGGACGTTAGATTGCACCAGCCCTTGCAACTCTATCCCTACTGGCCTAAGCAATTGATGGTAACCAAGATCCTATTGACGTAAGTAGAAGCAACTCCTCTGCACACGGAGAACAATAGAAGAGCCTCTCCTCCTTTACGCAGTGGCTTCCAAGTATCACAAAGTGTTTTTCTCTTTATCAGTGGCTCCACATCCTCACTGTTCTCACAGCAGCGATTTCTCTCCCACGCTGCTATAAATTCGAGCGCATGAAGAATTTAAGCCACTAAAGTCTGAAACCGAACTGTGAAAGGAAAAAACTGGCATATACAGAGATACAGAAGTTTGAGTAGACTTAGGACCGGCAGTGGGCGGCAGAGAGCAAAGAGTAGGCTTCCTTCCAGAATACTCCATGGGGAAATTAATTCAGCATTTAATTTATTTGACTTACCACCCACCAAGTCATCAGCTCGCACAAGAAACGGTCAACAACCGACCACGTCCTAAGAAAAACCACAAAACGTTCTGCTAAAACCGTTGTCTGAACGAATTGTTTCGTAAGAAACGGTTTCTCCTTTGTAAAAACGGAAACGGCCGTAAGAAACGGCGGTTTTCATCTCATTTTCGTTTCCACCTCGTTTTTCTGGAGAAACGCATAGTCCTGTCACGTTTCTGGTAACATAGCCTAAAATAGAATGATATCATCCTAGATCAAATCTGGGCATACTCCTAATCAGTTTGGGCAGTGTTCTCAGCATGAACAGCCCTAAAGGTAAATTCTGGGCAAGATTTGAGGTTAAATTAGCAGTAAGAATGGACTGCAAAGAGAACTGATCCTCTTTTGAGCACTTGTTTACTGTTGGAGGGGGGCCTGCTCTCATTATTCATGTAATGTTCTACCTCGGAGGCTTGTGTATAAGGAAAACGCTCACCCTAGAAGCCCCCTCCAGAGATGTGTCTCACTGAGCTGCATTGGAGGAGATCGTTTTTCATGCTTTCCACCTTGAGGACATTTAGATTTGTGGTAGGTTCGTTGCATTGAGTCTTTGAAGTTACACCTCTGCCTCAGCTTTGTCTCTTGGACAATCAGAAAGATCATTTCATTAGGTATATGCTTGGCATTTATTCTTTTATAGACTTTGTGCTTGGCATTCTTTGTTGAGTGCGCCTCTTGAGGGATTTGAAGGGCGAAAAATACTCTACATGTAGTAGAGCATTTAATGCCGTCGCGCTGTCTGCCATCGGATCCTTTCCAAAGTGAGATCCGACGGCGGACAGTGCGACCGTCGTCGCATTAAATGCTCTACTGCATGTAGAGTATTTGTCGTCGATTTTAAGGCTAAGGCATGAACCGTTTTTAGTGGGACGAACGCATGTGCATGCCTCTTGGTTTACTTTATGGGATGAATACATATCTCCTGGAGGACATTTTGTGGAGGCTAAATTTGGACCTCTCTTTTGGGGTGAACATCACTTGCTTGGAGCATTGTTTTGTTAAATCCTTTGGAGGCTAATGTGGACATCATGTGATTACCATGCAAACAATTACTTGTTGAATAATTATTTTGAGGTTACTTATTGGGCAACCTTGAGTGGTCCAACCCCTCTTGGGAGCTAAAGATGGTTAGTAAGTGGACACATTTAAGTTGGCTTAGTGTTCTTATGGCTTTGTTACCCTTTGATGGAGATGGGTTGTCAAAGAATTCTCCTTTTGAAGGGGCCTTTAGAAGCTTGATGTGGACATCATGTTGTTGAAGGGGCCTTTGAAGACCACATGACATCATCTCATGGTTTTATGATTTATCCCTTGCTTGATGGAAACATTCCCATTTGTTTGGGGCCTTATGTATCTGTTGCATTGTACAAGTGGCATTAACCACCCTTTTTGATGTAATTTGTTAGGAGTTAGTTGCTTAAATGGGTTTTTTGTATTATTTTACCCTACCCTAGGCTAGATCTAAGGAAATAATGAATATTCTATTGTAAAGGAAATTTGAGCTACTCCTATATAAAGAGAGTCGCTTCCTCAGTTGAACTAAAGGTTGAACTAAGGGTTGGATCTTTGGAGCTTTCTCTCTTTTGGAGCTTAATTGATATATCTTTCTTTGCAGCAAATTTTGTCGATGGGTTTCTCTCTTGTTAATGTGTGCCATCTCTCTTGCTATTGTACTTATCTATTGGAGATCATATTTGCTAGCATTGTCCATGTTACTTCTCTTGAGCCATTTTAGGGGCAATATTGTCTAAGTGGATTGTATCTTGGATAAGGTTTTACGTTGGATTCGTTTGAAGTTCTTGCAGAGAGGGAGGTTTTTTTTTACATTTTATTTCATTCGGATGGTGTAATTCTAAGTCGTTCTAGTGTAGGGTTTCACTCAAGAAAGAAGTAAAATGATGGACTTGTCCTTCTCTTTGTAATTGCAAGTTGAACCTTCCAATACATTCATTGAGACTAGGGTTGCCTAGAGCTCTCTTGTTTCCTAGATGATCTTTCAAGCAAGGCCCTCTAAGTTACCGACCTATTGATTCAATTTGCTCTAGGTTGGATTGGCAGTAGTCAAAATATAGCACAAGATATATAGCACCCTTAGGCAAAATAATCAATCACTAATGAATCCAAGATGATTCGTGAGGTGTGTATATATACACAACTTATGAGTTGAGGTGCCTTCCCCCATGAGTGGTGTATGGGTCCACATAAATGCCTAAGTTGACCTTAGCCACTTAAAATAATATAAAATAATGTTGACTAGGTTGGCTATTGAACCATAACCTAGTAATACAATAATGAGGGCCCTTAGCCACAATATCAAGTAACCATAAGTGAAGATTACTATTGTTTTGACAACCTCCCTTGATTTGATAATGGGACAACCGTAGTCGTCATAAGGGGGCGGGTTTGTGATGACGCAATTCAATACAAAAGTGCAAACATTTGTGAATACCCAACCATCTTCAACAGAAAATTGCTAAAACTCTTGAATAAATTGCACCACTAAACTTCTCATCATCTAGAGGAATGTGATCTTAATCTCTCCATCTAATAAAGGAGTGCTGTTAAAAGGAATAAATACAAGAGAGAAGGTACAAAAGTGGGTGGGCATATCCAACTCAATGTAATGTGAGTTGTAGATGGAAGAAGAGAGAGTGGGTTTGTGATGATCCAACTCAAAACAAAAGTGGACCCAATAATCTGCAGGAAGAACGCTGATATTGAACTGCCTATCTGATAAAGAAGTGATTAAAGAAACATCATGTATAGTAATCAATTCTTTGTTTCACGTCCCCTAAAGGAAAGTGATCATTGAACTACTCACCTATTGAAAGAATGATGCCATTGAACTTCTCATATGCTAGAAAACATAGTCATTGAGTTTCTCATTCAATGGACAAGGACTACAAGACACATCGATACTACACATCCATTGGGAGAGTAGTGGCATTGATTAGCCCATTTGAGTAAGTGTTGAAAGGAACATCTTGTAAGATAGAAGAGATGGGAGTATCCAAGTCTAATATGATCAACCATAGTTGAAATGAGAGCAGGAAGACCTAAATCCATATATCTTAAAGAGCTCAAATACAGCTAGGAATGTTCAAAAACAACAAGAGGAGTGGGTGTGAAAATTCCCAACAAAGATACACCTGAGAGACTAAACTGAGAAGAAAGCTCGAATATAATATAAGAGCTTAAACACAATTGAGAAAAATCTAATACAATAGGGGTGTGGGTGTGTAAATACCCAACATAGATGCAAATTTGAGGGAGCAAAACTTAGAAGGAAGCTCAAATACAAGATGAGAGTGAGTGTATATATACCCAACTCTTTAGAACAGTGGCCTTAGCCAAAATATAGAATATAGGTCGCTAAAATACAAGTGAGAGTTGGCATGTGGATTGTTAGAGTTTGTACCTCAGATAGTCTTCTACAACATTGTGTACACATGTGGTTGATATAGGTGCTTTTCTATTACAGTAACGACACAGACACATTAGATCCATACAACATTGATTTATGTGCTATATGGTAGTTTGTAGATGGGAGCACAACATTAAAGAACACTAGAGGGTGCATCACTATATCTATGCTTCCATCATTGAAGGCTTATGCATACATGCATGCACCAAAAATAGATAGGATAGGATAAGAACTATAAAAGAGGGTGCATGCAATTGCATATGTTAGTTTAAGTCTATTAGTAGTTTTCTAATCGTAGCTTAAGTCCTAAGTTCAATTAGGCGCATGCATGTAGATAATGATGCTTATCTCTAGGAAGATGCATGTTTGCATGCCTCAAATCATCTCCACTTGAGGTGTTGTGCATGTGTGAAGATTTGTTGTCCCAACTCCCTACTCTTCTTCCTAGTCATAAAGGAAAAAAGTAGGGGTGTAGGTTTATTCATTCATTTCAGCAACAAGCAGTTAACTAGCTTGCTATATTTTTCTTGTAGCATAATTCATTTCAGAATTAATCAAAAAGCAGTAGCATGTTTTGACAATCCATCTACTGAGTTTTTGTTTTGTTTTTAACAATGATTTAATAAGTACGTTGTAATTGTGTTTCATGCTTAATGACAATGGTGTATTTTACGATAGACCTATGAGTTTTTGTTATATATTTTCTAAAGTATGTATTAGCATATTTTGACATTATTATAACAATAGTTTTGAGTGGCTTTTAAGGTTCAACTATCTAGTAGGTTAGGAATTCTTTGAGTGCAAAGTCTGCTTACGATGGTTTACGAAAATCTAACATGGATAACCAACTAAAAAACATGGTTGACCATAGCCAAAAATAAGTGAGAGTTAATGAATACCCATCTCAACATAGGGTTGGCCCTATGCTCAACATTCTCCCTAAAGATGTACATGAGGCTAAGAAGAAAAAGCATTAGATTGCACCTACCCCCTTAATGTTGAATGCGGTCCATCATAAAATAAACCCTCCCAAAACACCGTAAGTACCAATACCAACACGGTAACTCCGACAACATCGTAAAGCGGGATTCTAGCTGAAGTCTAAAAGAAAGAGCCACAGTTGAAATATGCTAGTCAACTGAAGCAGCACCATGGAACAAAATTTATTGATGAGACTGAAACTACCACTGAAAGTACATCCAAGTGAAAGCAAGATTACAATGGAAATAAACAAGATCAATGTGAAACATGATCTTGCATATAATATGTCCAATAAGGGAAAATAGTATAGTGTGGAAGACAAATATCCATACAGTCAAGTTGATACACTGAAAGATGTTGAGAATCATTCCTAGAGTCATCAATAAAATGGAGTCGGATAGATCCTACAGACCTGGATGGAAGCTGTATCAAAGGAGCCAAGTTGGGTATCCCTCAGTAAAAAAGCAACCGTAGGGTTGTTGGAGTCACTATGAATCACTACCATAAGTTGAGTATCCATCACATCACCAACCACATCATTCACTACAAAGATACCAACCCTTGGAATACAAGGGATGTCTCCAAATAAGGTGGAGTCAATCCCAATAATATCATATTTTGAATCCGATACAACCCATTTTACAAAGTACACTGCCATATGTGTGTCAAAGTAATAGTCCATCAAATCCAACAAAAGCAGTCTCTGTGAAGACCTCAATAAAACCCACTAAAAGAGCTAAGAACTTAGAAGAGTTTGAAACCCACATACAAGTTTATCTAGAAACCGTAGTTCCAAAACCCTTAGGGGAAATGACATTATGACATTGCTCAATAGTCTCACTAATCAACTGAGTAGCCCAAAAAAAATTGGCACCAAGCAATCCTTTGAATCAAATATAAAATGTGCCCCCCCTAGAGGCTCTAAAGAAGAAATTTTGAACTCATGATTCCACAATGATAATGCCACCAACAAAAGCCTTAGAGAAACTCTAAAAGATCAAAGAAAACCACATAATACCAACTTTGTTCCAAAAAACAAATGTGAATTTTGGTGGAAACAAAGAGAAAGATTGGGTGTGGCGGTGTGCTTCCTTAGAAGAGCATCAATCTGCAAAAAGAATCCCTCATGCTCACTAAAAAGGATGAAAAAAGACAAAAAAGTGGAGGGTATTGGTGGTGGAGATGGTCAAAACCCTTAAAACACATTGTTGTCCTGAAACATGGCTAAAAAAACCATAGTTTCAGAGTTGAAATAACCCTAACTATTGTAGTATTTGGCTGAACAAAGGATAAATGAGGAGGTTCTTCCCTTAAAAAGGAACAAACTTGCAAAACTACCCCTTGAATCCACTGAAAAGACCAAAAACTATCAAAGAAGGAGGGCTCTAGTAAAGGAGAGGGTAAAAACTCCTAGAAATATGGCATATGTTGTTGTCCCAAAAAGAGTGTTGAAAAACCTTAGTTTTAGTTCTGAGACAACAATGAAGTAGCTTTGGATAGAGAAGAACGAGTCCACAATAGCTTTGATACCATGTTGGGATGATAAAGAGATCATGGGTCAATGGTGAACACTTTAACAAACCCTAATTCAATATAAACCTTGAACATAAATATTCAATAAAGAGAAGTGGACCCATGAACAAAAGAACAAGAGATATGGATCCCTTAGGGAAAATAATCGATAACTAATGAATCCAAGATGATGTTACAAATTACTCATGAATTGTATATTTATACACAACTTATGAAGTGGGGTGCCTTCACCCTTTTAACCGGCATATTCACCCCTCGGAAATCTAGAGGGTTAAGGGTAAACACATTCTATTAGGTTGGTATACAAACAATATTTCCAAAGACAACTTTGCTTGAGCCATGGCTAGTTCTCAATGAGTTCAGGTATAGGATTGATGCAACAATGTTTTTTTTTAGTAAGAGACAAATAGTTCACAGGTTTTCGTCAGATTTGGGAGAGTTGTTATTTTTGGCAGAACTATATTTTAGGATATGGGGTTTTAGAGGTTTGCATGTCAAAGATTATCATATTTTCAGCATCTTTGCAAGATTAGGATTCTAGTGAGCCTTTTTCAGATGACATGCATGATACTTCTATTTTTGGTAGTTAGGGCTTGACTTGCATGGCACTATTAGGGGCATGCATGGACATGTATGTTTTTTGCATGCCAAATATTCAAACATGTAAGCAATTTTCTATTTTTAGGAGTGGGTCATGCATGTGTGACATGTGGCAATCTTAGGTGATGACACATGGTAGCTTTGTTGTGACATGTTGCAATCTCAAGTGATAACACATGGCATCTTTCAGTTATAACATGTGTCAAGATTTAGGTTCCTGCATGAGTCAACATTGATATGATAAGTGCTTGAGTTCATTGAATAGTTTCATGAGTTATTAGAGTGCAAGCCTTAGTCAATTGGAGACATCTAGGTCATTGCATGGATAAGGGAGTTA
The DNA here is from genome assembly GCA_001517045.1 of Pseudotsuga menziesii. Taxonomy (NCBI): domain Eukaryota; kingdom Viridiplantae; phylum Streptophyta; class Pinopsida; order Pinales; family Pinaceae; genus Pseudotsuga; species Pseudotsuga menziesii. Next base: position 205,698 of record LPNX010925576.1, on the reverse strand, counting down.
GGTGGCATAAGGGTGAGTTAATTGGGTGTTTGTGTCAATTGACTAAAGCACCCTCCTTAGTAGACTAGGTAAGGAGCACTTCACATTGGTTCATCTACAATTACTCTTAGCTTACCTTTACTTCTCTGGTGTGCATGGGATTTTTTCACTTTACTTAGGATCTAACTCAAAGTATCTTTACTTAAATCAATGCTTTGACAACTCAATTCGGTCAACCATCAGTCTAACTAAAGCACATCATTATCTCTCTCTCCAATTCATTGCCATTCAACTCAAAGATACTCTGAGAAATACTCCTTCCAGTGAATTTTTAGACTACACTATCATCTAGTCTAACTAAAGTGCATCCTTGGTTCACTCTCCACTTCACATCATTTCAGTTCAAGTTCCTCTCCACTCCAACAATGTGCATGGAATATCCACGTCATTGCTCCATTGATTTAACTAAAGAGCATTAGGAAGGACTTCAAATGGACTAAGCAGATGATTTACTTCACTTGGCCTCTCACCCAATCAACAAGGTGCCTACCTATAATCACTCTACTTCATCATTACCTCACTCTAGTACATCTCTAGAGGATCAAAGAGCATGGTCTCTTCACAATATTTTGTCAAGAGTCAAACTACATGTGTATCCACTTTACTCCAGTGCATCCTCACCTAGGTCAATCAATGCGCATTGGGTTACTCTTTAAAAGGAAGGGGTCACTATGCTTTGAGAGGTTGGGTTTTCTTCAACAGAAGCATAGTCTCTTACATTTCTCTTCTTCTCTTCTAGCTTCTATATTTTTGTGCAGGAAACATCATTGTACCGATTCTGTATGTCTCTTTGCTACAATCAGTTTTATTTATTTATGCAGAATAGATCTTTGTTATGTGTGTATCCAACTCTCATAGTTTGATAATATCTTTATGGGTTTTGTGCAATAATTTAGAAGTTTTCATCCTTTTATATGGGTAAAATCTACCATTTATAAGCGATTTCAATCTCCATTGAAGGGAATTCCACAAACATTTATAAAATGAATTATAGTAACCCCTTTGGTTGTTTACTTGCAGACCAGTGACCTTTTCTTGTTTCTGTTTTTTGTTTTGTTTTTTATTGTTGGTTTATAGGTTGAAGGCAGCGTAGGAAGCGTAATGGACTCCCCCAAGGTTGGCATGCACCAACCCAAAGGGAGAGGAGTTCTCCTAGTGACACATTGGGCAGTTTTCTCCTAAATGTTACACATATTTATGAATATTGATCCATATAATTATTTTTATTTCGTATGTGCAGAAATTTTTGCTAACAAATTGGTGCCATTGTCAAGAATCATCATTAGTTTTCATCTTTAACAATGATATTGGTGAGGTTTTCTTTATTTTCTTTATATTTTTTCATCTCACCTAGAGGCTCCACTTTTATAGGCTCTTATCAAGTTGGACAATCAAAATATTTCTATGATTTGACCATGCATAAGGCACCATTGTAGGCCTTAATGAAACCTAAATTATATTAAATGGAACATGAGGGTAGAACACTTTAGTCACCCCTAGAAACTCCATTGGTGCAAAAATCATGATTGATTATGGATGTTGAGTACATAAAATGGATGCAAGATAGTGAATCCCTTGTGGTGGAGTTATCTCACATTAAAAATAGAAAAGATGAAACTATACTTTCTTTCAATGGTCGTTTTACCCACACATCGAATACTTTACTTTCTCATTCCTATACTTTCTTTCGCTTTTTATCCAAACTTCCATTCCCTCTTATGGAATGAGAAACAAACAAGTATAGGGAAATCCTTTTGCATTTCTGTAAGAGTAGAGGAATTCCTTGCTACTGAGAAGGAACAAAATAATGGAAATTGTGCATGTGAAGAATTGTCTAAGAATGACTCTTACATGGATGATGACAAATCAATGGTTGTATCTTTTGAACCATATGCAAAATTCCATAAAGATGAAGAGGAAGAGTTGAGTTTACAAATGGATTTGTTGGTTCTTCATAGTAATGATGATAAAGGTTAAAAGGAAGAGGAAAAAATCAACCTCACAAATTTTATTCTTCAAGAAGATTCTTCGACAGATCATTGTTTGGATATTGAAGAAATTTATCGACTTAATATGAAACTTTGTCTTTTACACATTATGTCAAACACTTGAGAAACTAGGGTTTAATGATTAAAATTTACATCTTAAATTTAAAATATAAACCACCAACTTAAGAACTTTCCAAGACTGAAGCAAATCTTTCACACATGAATACACATAGATTTTGGGTCAATTTTTGGTAAAAGATCGGAAAAAATCCTAGAAAGAAGAAATTATCATTAAAAGGAGAATCTCAAAAATTTTCCAACAACACAGAAATTTTTTTCTTCTAACCCTCACAGGAAAAATACCCAAAATCACTTTCAACAAATCACCTCAATTTCTATGCAAACAGTCCTGTACGGATTGTGTGCCTTCACATGTGCATGCACGAACTGTACGGATATTTCACACATGCAGGTTGTACGAGTTGTACTTTCTGCATTTTTTTGTTTCCCCGAGAATCATGCCCAGTCTAAAATTAATGAAGTGTGACCTTGTCAGACTTTTGTACTTTCTGCCTCGATTTTTGTTCCTTCACACGTGTGTTGTATGGACTGACAGGTGCATTAAATGTTGTTGTACTTTTTTGTTTCTTGCATNCTCTCTCTCTCTCTCTCTCTCTCTCTCTCTCTCTCTCTCTCTCTCTCTCTCTCTCTCCTTCAGTCTCAATCTCTTCTCTCTCTCTCCTCATTGATGGATGTCTAATTTGTCCTTTAACCCTAGTTTTATCCTTTAAAATTTGTAACTACTTCTATAACCACCTAATATGTGGTTGAGATTCATTTACAAGATCTAAGGTCATCATTAAATGCACTCTCATTTAATAATAACTCACTTTAATGATTAAATGTCATTTAAAGTGAGAACCAATACAATAAAGTACAAAACATCATTTATTTATATATCATTTCACTTTATACATAAATATACACAAGGTCAAATTACATGTCCTCTTTATCACATGACACCCAAAACTATAAAGAGGACCCTCAAAGTTAATTTTCTAACACTCCCTCTTAATGAGGAAAGCTAGCAACACTATCTCCATCTCAGACTCCTGCAACAACTCTCTCTTTCTCTGGAATCAATCTTGAAAACAACTGCTCTACCTCAAACTAAAACTCTGAAGCCTGAGACTTGACTTGAGTCTCATCCAACTACTCAAATGAACCATCACTTCACTCGATGAGCCTTCTGGTAGTGTTATGGAGAGAGTCTCTCTCCTCTTCATGACCATATCTATCTGATGCAACACCATCCTCATCTTCTGACTCTAATAGCCACCCTCCTGCTTCTGATCCTAGTCGTACAACATGTCCTCTCAGGACATATAGTCTGTCCCTACGATCACCCAATAAAATGGTGGCCCCAACTGGCTCATATCTCTGATACAGGAAGACATGGCCAAACCTAACCATCATCCCATATCCTTCATCCTCAAAGGCTAAAACTGAGAGTTTGTTGAATCTCATCCTAGGTACAAATAATACTCCATGGACTTCTAGGATATCTCCGAGATCTAGTTGAAACCTGATAGTTCCAACTCCTCGTATGCCTATCTGGGGACTATCAATGTATGTCTGGATGAATTGTCTCGGCCCCAACATTGTGATTATTTGAAAGAAATCATATATTCCATTCATATGGCTGGTTGAACCACTGTCAACAACCCATACATTCTCAAAGGATGAACTTCCTACACTGTAATCAATTGAGACAAGAGAAAACTCTTGCTCAAATTTCATGGCATAATATTCTACTGCTGCAGAGGCTTCCACATCTCTTCCAGTATTTTCTTTCATAATTTTTTTCTTAGGACATTTTGAAGAATAGTGTCCCATCTTTCCACAATGGTAGCACCTGATATGACTGAGTTCTTTCGTCTTGTTGTTTGTCTTTGCAGCAAGGGCTACATCATGCTCCACCTCCTCACTAACTTGACCACCCAGAGCTACTTCTCGAATCTCCTCTTGGGTAAAATCATCCCACATCCTGGACCAGTCTGGAAGTTCTCTCTACCAAAAATACATTTGACAAAAACTTCCCATTTCTTGGTGAATCCCTTCAGGGCTATCCTCAACAACTCTAAATTTGAGACAGTCTCTCCCACTTCTGCTAACTCATCTTTGACCTAAGCCACACGAGTTAGATAGGAGGTTACACTTTCATCTTTGGTCATCTTCACATTGTGTAACTTTTCTTTCAAGGCCATCTTCCAATTCTTGTTCTTTGCTTCGAACAACTACTTCAGGGTGTCCCACATGTCATTGGAAGTCTTTTTCTCTTCCAATTGCGGGATCAAATGATCTTTTACTCTGTCTAGAATCACTCTCTGAGCTCTAGCTTCAAGGGATTCATGCTCTTCTAGTTCATCCTTGTCAGTTGGATTTGTCATTTTGGTTCTTGCCAAGCTCCATATCTTCCATTCCTTGAGCACCATAGTTATTCTAACCTTCCAAGGTAGATAGTTGGATATGCCATCCAACCTATCTTCGTACCTAATGCTCATCATCTGGAAAACAAATTACAACAAATCTTAAACTCGAAAGACAACAAAAGTGTTATGTGATTCACAACTTTGAATACTACTTCAACTTTGCTTTGATACAATGGAGAAATTTACTGACTTAATATGAAACTTTGTCTTTTACACATTATGTCAAACACTTGAGAATCTAAGGTTTAATGATTAAAATTTACATCTTAAATTTAAAATATAAACCACCAACTCAAGAACTTTCCAAGACTGAAGCAAATATTTCACACATGAATACATAGAGATTTTTGGTCAAATACCGGGCAAAATCCCAACTCCTAGGGAAAACCCTAGAAAGAAGAAATTATCATTAAGAGGAGAATCCCATAAATTTTCCAACAACACAAAAAAAAATTTCTTCTGACCCTCACAAGAAAAATACCCAAAATCACTTTCAACAAATTACCTCGATTTATGTACAAAAAGTGATATATGGATTTTGTACCTTTAGACATGCCTGTACAGACTGCATGGATCTACTCATGTGGGTTGTATCAACTGTACTTTCTGCACTTTTCTTCTACCTTAGGAATCATGCCCAGTCTACAATTAATGCAGTACAACCCTATCAGACTTCTGTACTTCCTGCCTCCATTTATGTGCCTTCACACGTGTGATGTATGGACTAACATGTGCATTAAATGATGTTGTACTTTGTTGTTGCTTTCATTAGGGATCGTGCCAACTTAGGGTTTTCTCTCTCTCTCTCTCCTTCAATCTCAATCTCTTCTCTCTCTCCTCATTGATGGATATCTAATTTGTTCTTTAAACCCTAGTTTTATACTTTAAAAATTGTAACTACTTCTTTAACCACCCAATATGTGGTTGAGATTCATTTACAATATCTAGGGTCATCATTAAATGCACCCTCATTTAACAATAACTCACTTTAATTATTAAATGTCATTTAAGTGAGACCCATTACAAATAAGTACAAAACATCATTTATTTATATATAATTTCACTTTATACATAAATATGCACAAGGGACAAATTACATGTCCTCTTTATCACACAACACCCAAAACTATAAAAGACCTTCATAGTTAATTTTCTAATGGATATTAGGGTCAGCCATGATCCAATTGAGTCAAGGGTGATGGAAGTATTCCAGGAAGTAGATTTGGAAAGTTTTGGCTTTTTGGTTTTCTTCTTGATCACTAATGAGGAACCATGTCCCAAGTTTCAATTGAAAGATGCAACGAGTGCATTTTTTTGTCTTCGAATATTGCATGATTGGTTGCACCAGAGGGTTGACTATGTTGATTTTTCTCGCATCATTGATCACTTAGATGTATGGTTACATTGGTAATTTGAGTATATTGATTGATCATGTCATTAATGATAAACACTCAAAAATAAGGGTCACCATGTCCACAAAAAAAGGAAAATAAAAAGAAAAAAGAAGGTATTTTTGGGGTTATCTATAGGGGAGTAGTTATCATTTCAGTTTTTTTAATCGCTGGCCTAATTTCCATCTTTCTATATACATTCCCACAATCACTTTTTTCCTTGCTTTCTAGTTTTTTCTTTTCTAGCATGCAATTTCTTGGTTTAATAATTCCTTACCGATGTGTAGGTAGGTCATTCCCTTTTATTATCATTATGTTATTTGAGTCAAATAACTTGTGAGTATGAGTCAAACTTTGACACTTTAGTAGTTCCTTGTGCTTATGTATAGGTCAAGTCTGAATGAGGATTGTTGCGTTGCTTTTATACTAAGTCTAATTAGATGGGTATTGTTATTTCTCAAACTAGCGGTCCTTTATAAGCATACTATGTATGGCCTTATGCTATTCATGGTAAGCATGTAAGAGGAGGTAAGAGCCAATGTCACCTCAGTCTACCTCCTTAAATTCTTCAAGTAACTCCTAAACCTAGGGGAGAGTCGCTAATGGAGGAATGAGTACCTGCAATCACCAATAACGTACAAATACCCTCCTACTAGTGTTGAAGCTATGATCAATGCCTTATATTGAATCAACAATGAATAATAAAGACACACAAAACATATAAAGGATTTAATTTAATCTACTAATCAACTTCAATCAATATTACAACTTCAAATGCACTTAACAATTCCCAAGGTAGGGTTTCACACTTCCCAAGGAACGACCTCTAAAAAGTGTGTTGTAAAGGGGATAAGATCAAGTGTCCTAGAGTGCACTTGAGGATCAAGCTAGAATTGCAAAAACCCTACATGAACCTTAATTTGGACAATTTCATGTTTCCCAATGCACTAGGTCAAAATGGGACGCCCTCATAGATCTGTGGATAAATCCACTAGGGAGACTTTGATGGGTGGACCAGAATTATCAAATTGCAAATATTTTTGGTTTTATGAATTATTTAGATTTTTAGGGTTTTCTAGCAATATTTAGATTTTTAGGGTTTTTTTCCAATGCACCAAGGCAAATGGGGACACCCTCAAAAAATTGTGAATAAATCAACTAGGGATAATTTAATGGTTGGACCAAAATTATGAACTCACGACTATTTTTGGATTTTCGATTTTTTTAGATTTTTAGGGTTTTTCCAACTATATTATATTTTTAGGGTTTTTTCAATATAAAAATGCATGTAAAATAAAAGACAGGTAAATTGCTAAAAGAGATATAGTTTTGTTGAAAATATAGGGCATATGATTCTTGTCTCAATCCCTAAGGAATTGAGAGATCGATACCAACATCCCTCTCTTAGAATGGCTTTCAATACTTGCAATTAGGGCATCAATAGTAACCACGAGGGTTAGGTAGAAGAACCTAATTAGGGAAAGTGAAGAAGTCCAAGACCCAATTAACAATGGAAAACTATTTTGATAGAAAGGTCTCCTCATATGAAGTTCAAAAAATGCTAGCAAGAAACCCTAACTTAGCCCAAAGCACTCCAAGAATGACGTTAAACTAGAGCTAGGTGATAAACTTACCAACATTAACCAAGGAATAAGCAAGGAGATGCACCTTAGTTCACCCTTAAGCATGAGTTATAACAACTATCCTTAGCATCAACCATAGCATGTGTAAAAGAAACCCTAGAACTTCATCACATCAACCTTCAAGAAAGAAAGACCATCCAAAGAGAGGCATGCATAGCATCAAGAGCTCCAATAAACCAAGAGAAATAGAAAAACCCTTATAATGAACCCATACCTTGTTGTGTTTTACATTGAGAGGGAGGCACTATTTATATAAGACTAGCCTCACCTAATTTTAAGTTATTAACCTACAAGATAATGTAAAAATATAACAATTTTGTTTGCTACACCCACAAATTTGGGGACTTAACCACACAATGACATAAATAACAATAAAAATGTGAAATTAGGCTACACCAAGTGCTAGGTGTTCCAAAAGGAGAACACCATACCCCAACTAACCCCAACAGGTGTGTGCCCTCAACATCCTCCTTCATTGTCCTGACTCCTTGTAGGCTTCTTCGATAAGGAAGTATAATTTGTGGGTACCCAGCCCAGAGGAGGGGTAAAATAGGCCCAAGTGACCAAATAAAGTGTGCTAAACAAATGTTATCACCTTTTACTTGGAAAATAAATAAGTATGTTCATCCATCCAAGTGATTAGACCCCAAAGTGCACCAACCCCTACAGGGTGAGCACCTCCTGGAGGCAGAAATCAATCGAACCATCCATGACATGATTAGGGGTATTTAGCCCCAAATCAACACTCTACACTTTAACTTGGCCTTTACATAAAAAAATTTCAACCCCATCCCCTTGGGGAACTTGTAGGGAACACTGCAGATACTATGAGGTGTAACGACTGGCTCTTGTTGGGCCCAGAAATGGCCTCTTTTGACCATCCTTAATTACCTCTTCTTGTTCTATCCTACCCCATTGAGCATGTCAAATAAACGTTTTACCCCCACTCTACTCTTCAAACCACCAAGGTATGATTAGTCATTGTTTTATTTTATTAATACTTATTATTGTGATAATTAAGGCTTCATATCTCTCAATGCGCTAACATATGATGGTTTATAAAGGTATTTTGAGATATATGGACTACAGAAAGATTGGGCTAAACATGCTACGAAAAGGACGGGCATTCATCACGCAAGCTAATCCCCATCCATACTATCATTACCCAAGGAATGTGATTCCAGTGCGATATCTTGGACAAAGTTGTGCCAAGGTAGCTGTAACAGAATGCGTCAGACTTGAAGGTCAACAGTGCGTTGTTGCTCGTGTATAGCTATAATCTGAAGATATTGTCACTCCTGGGGCGATTAACGGTTTTCCTATATTTCCTATTTTTCATCTTGCCACCTTGTAACAGCTGTTGTCATTTAGGGCACCTGAAGATCAGAGATCTTCATGGCTGCCCCATAATAGGATAAGATGTTATGATTTACATTGTATAAATATGGAGAACTGTTTCGAACCAGGGGTTGTTGAACATATAATCAATATTAACTGTGAGAAGGAATTGTGTAATCGGTCTGTCTTTTTATACAAGGAGTTACTTCTAATCTAAAGGTTTTTACGTGTGTTCATCCAGCATCTCTGTGTGAAGGCTGGGCCCGCCTTCCACAGGGATCACCGAGTTAAATTAGGCATTTTCAATTATTTTGTTGTGTGATGTTATGTTAATTTTATTTCTTCATAGGAAGCTGTAACAAGTGTGGATTTACGGTGTGTCGTGATTGCATCTCTTGGATACCTATAGTGGCATGGTGTGACAGTCGACTGAGTAGGTAATTATTTCTTATGCAATTCGTGTGGTAAGTGTAACAGCTTTGTTCATCCTTATATCTTTTAGTTGTTGTTTCCATGAATCTTTGCAACTTGTCTCTTATTTTTATGATTACAAAATTTCATTCCTGTACTTCAATTTCATAGAACAGCTAAACTCAATTTTTGTATTTCGAATTCCTAGATCAATATTCAATTTATGTCTTTGGATTCTTAGGATAATCAGATTAGATAGTTGAGTTAATCATTAAGTGGTTTGAATAGAATTTCCCTTTATCTGCAACTGTAATCTAGATGTGACTTTTATCTTTCCATTCTTAGATCAAGAACAACAGAAGGTAATTGTGATTGCACTCCTTAGAAGGTAACTAGATTAATTAGATTCTTGGGATGAGCATAGCCGAACAGAGGATAGGATTGTTTAATTACAGTAATTTCGTGTTTAAGCATATACTGTGCATGTTATCCTTGAAATACAAGACTTCCCTGGGTTGACAATAAATATTGTACACTTTGTATGTTAGTTGTAATTCACTTGCATATTGGGTGCCCAACATTTTGGGGCTATTGCCGAGGAAGGATAAAGATTAAACACCATCATTAGTTGCATCCTATAATTGTTTCTATTCAGTCTCTTTCATTTTTCGTTGTAATGATTTGGGTTGCATGAATACAAGAAGGGTAAAGCGTGATCATCTTTTGACTCCCAAAACCCCACAAAATACTAACAGTGCAGGTGCTCGAGGTCATGGTCGAGGTCCACAATTGGGTAGAAGGACATTCATTGACAATCTTGTTGACAAAACTGATTCATCCAGCAGGGATTGCCATCAGGAAACGCCTATCAGAAGAAGCCCTGTCGATCCTGGGGCGCTAGCGTTAGGGTCCATAGTGGAGAACACACGAGCAGTTGCAACAAGAGGACAATATCCCTGTAGAAGAGGACAAAGCTGGTACAACCGGACCTGCTGGTAGAAGCCCGATCTACCACATTTACAGGAAGGTTGTAATTGAAGAAGAGTGGACACAGTTCCACCAGAAGATTGCTGATTAGTGGAAGAATGAAGAAAAGAACGAGGAGAAGAACGAGGAGAAGAACGAAGAAAAGAACGAGGAGAAGAACGAGGAGAAGAACGAAGAAAAGAGAGAAGAAAAGAACAAGGAGAGGAACGAAGAAGAGAAAATAGAAGAAGGAATGAGTAACAGACACGAATCTGACGAGGAAGAGGCAATGGGGGAAAACCATCATCATGAAGATCATTCCGTGCCTGAAGGAACGGTGGCTACACTTCAATTCCCAATTCAAAAGCTAGAAGGAACAACCCCTATGAAAAATATATCACCATCGGTGTTGCCTCGCTTCCATGGAAAAGAGGCAGAGGATCCAGACAAATTTCTTTTCAAGTTTGATATCCTCTGTCGCAGCTACGACTACGTCACCGATGCACAAAAGCTGAAGCTCTTCCTTGCCACTTTGAAGGACAATGCATTACGCTGGTTCATGAGCCTAAGAGGTGGAACTGTCACTAATTGGGACAGGATGAAACAGGTGTTCCTGGAGAAATATCAGGAATATTGCAACACCAAAGACAAAAGAGAAGAATTGTTCAAAATGGTGTAGAAGGAAGACAAAAGTCTGGGAGATTTTGTAGAAAGGCTCTTATACAATGTGCAAAGAGTTGGACAGACGAACATGGGGTTAGATGTGCTCAAGATAATCCTACTTCGCGGGATTAGCGATGATTGTCTAGATATTTTAAACCTATTAGGAAAGGGGGATATATCCAAGGAGTCTTTCAAAAAGATTGTGGAATTATGCAAAAGGCACTCCAGGGGATCTTCCAGGAATAACAGGCAAGACAAACGGGATAAGCTAGAACGCGATGTCTTCGACAGAACTCAGAAGTCATCTAATGGAGGAGCCACCCGTGCAGAGATAGGAAACCTCCTTGAAAATTTTAAAACTGAAATGATGAGCTCTATCTCCTCGAAAATCGATGTCCTAAGGGCAAAGCAAAAACAAGTAGTAGAGGACCTCACACTAGGTGTGTTCTGCCCTCGATGTAGAAAGAACCATCCTCTGAAGGAGTGCCCACTTGACAAGGTAGAAGTGTGTCAACTGTGCGAGCTGAACCATGACACAAAAGAATGCCCCTCACTTCCCCAAGTGAAGGTTGTTCTACTGGCATCAACTCCTGAGGTGGAACTGGCCTACTTCATTGCACAAAAGAAACCTTGGTAGCCTCGAAACCAAGGTATGACCCCAGACTCGTTTCCATTTTTGAATAATATGAGTAATTGGAATAATATGCAAAATGTGAATACACAATTCCCTTCATCTTATTCTCAGTGGAACCCTTCTCAACATTCAATGCAAAATTATAACTCATGGAATCCCTAGATACAGCCACCACACCAACCAACTTCTTGGTCTCCTAGATGGAGGAATTTCCATCCAGGGAACCAGTTTCCTTAACAACCTCCACATCAACAGCAACCATACCCCCCTCAATATCCTCAATATCCTCAATACCCTCATCAGCAGTCGCAGCTGCAGTTGCAGAACAATTCTGCCCTTAATGTACCGATATGACCTCGGCTGCCTGCTCAACCTAATCCTAATCCAAACAATAAAACAGTCCATCAATTTGAGACTGTCAACATGCCTGCCTACTCCCTTTCTCCTGTGCCTTGCAACGATATTCGCTTACGGTCAGGGAAAATAGTAGAGCCTGTAATCATAGAAGATGTTCCACCCTCTGTACATGAAGAAGAGATGAATCCACAGCATCTATCCGATACAACCCCCATTATTGAAGATGTTGAACATCCCACAAATGGGACGACTGAAACACATAATGATAAAGCCAGCGATACGCAGCCTACCCAGCTGATTAGGCAACCACCGTATCCCAAGAGATTAATGTTACCAAGGACAGGGGGACAACCCCAGTTTAACCTCTTAGGAGAGTTAAAGAATCTTTATGTTAAAATCCCCCTCCTTCAAGCTTTTCAAGATGTACCTATCTATGCTAGAACTGTTCGGGACCTGTGCACAAAGAAACCAGGGAGGAAACCCAGAGATCCTCCCACTTTCCACGTCATAGAAAAATTATCTGCATTAATAATAGGAAAAACCCTATTGTCCAAATATGATGACCCTGGGAATCCCACTGTCACTGTGCAGATTGGGCATACACAGATACCCAACGCACTAGTAGATTTAGGAGTAGCGATTAATGTCATGAAAATCGAGATTATAAGAAAACTTAGGCTCACTAATCTTAGGCCGACCCCCACTATTTTAGAACTGGTAGATAGATCCACCATTAAACTTGAAGGAAATCTAGATAATATCATCATCTCAGTTGAATCTTGGGAGTATCTTGCTGACTTCTTGGTTTTACAACCTAAGTCACAGCTGGGAGGACACCCATTGATCCTGGGAAGGCCTTGGTTGGCCACAGCTGATGCTTGCATTAGCTGTCGATCTGGGTCTATGACCATATCAGATGGCACCTAGACTAAGAACCTCACTCTCTATCCTCCAGCTCGACCGAGTCTAGAAGCTGAAACTTCTTTTTGGACGGAGACAGAGGAAGAGGAGGGCGTTTAGCCATTATTAACTATAGGGAAAGCCTTAACTTTTAAAGATGAAACTGAAGACGATGCCATTAATAACTTCATCAGTGAACCCACCTCAGTTAATAAAGAAGTTTATCAAATCCTGAACATTACTCTTGGTAAGGAAGAACAAGAAAATCTCACAGAAGAAGCACTAGTCAGTGACACACACATAATCCTAGTATTGAAAAACTCGAAAAGTATTCCCATTGAGGTAGAGTCTGGAAAAACCCTAAGTAGTAACCCAAGCCTCTCCTTAGATGAACATAAGCACCTGATCAGTCTCTTGAAATAACACAAGGGGGCATTTTCCCGGGAGTATACAGACATGAGGGGTATTCCCTCTAACTTGTGCACCCGTCATATTTATATTAAAAGCGACTCCCGGCTTGTGTGCCAGCCTCAATGACGAATGAAACCCAATATTAGGGACATAGTGAAGGAAGAAATTTAGAAACTCTTGGAAGCAGGATTCATATATCCTATTTCAGACAGCAAGTGGGTCTCCCCGCTCGTTATTGTACCCAAGAAAAATGGTAAATGGAGATTCTGTGTTGACTATAGGGAGCTGAACAAAGCCACAGAAAAAGAACACTTTCCCTTGCCCTTTATTGATCAAGTACTCGACACCCTGTCAGGGAAGAGGTTCTTCTCCTTCCTGGATGGGTTTAGCGGGTACAATCAGATTCAGATTGCTCCTGAAGACCAAGATAAAAATACCTTCACTTGTCCCTGAGGAATGTTTGCTTACAGAGCACTTCCCTTTGGTTTATGTAATGCACCAGCAACATTTTAAAGAGCTGTAATCAACATATTTTCTGAATTAGTTAATGACAGTATGGAAATTTTTATGGATGATTTCACTCCTTATGGCAAGGATTTTGAAGAAGCACTGGAAAATTTGAAAAAAGTTTTAACTCACTCTGAACAGACCCAACTCTCTTTAAGCACTGAAAAGTGTCATATGATGATGAGTGAAGGAGTAGTATTGGGGCACTTCATCTCTGTTGATGGCATTCAGGTGGACCCCTCAAAAATCAAGGTAATAAAAAATATACCTACTCCTGCAACTCAAAAAGAGGTGCGAAGTTTTCTGGGACATGCTGGATACTACCGAAGATTTATAGAGAATTTTTCCAAACTTGATTCTCCTTTGTTTTCACTGTTAATGAAGAATGTGCAGTTTGTTTGGAATGAAGCATGCCAGATAATGTTTTTTAAGCTTAAGGAGAAGCTATCCACATATCCTATCTTAAGAGAGCCCAATTGGACCCTACCCTTTCACATTTCTTCAAATGCTTCTGATATCGCTATTGGAGCAGTTTTAAGACATCAGGATGGTCAAGTACCTTATGCACTTTATTATATTAGTAAAAACTTAGCCCCTGCTGAACTTAATTATATTGTCATCGAGAAGGAGTTCTTAGCTATTGTCTACTCCATTAACAAATTTCGACACTACATTACTGGGTATCCTACAATTGTGCACACTGACCACTCTGCCATTAAATATCTAATGAACAAACCCGTCACTAATGCCAGAGTGACTAGATGGCTCTTATTATTATAGGAATTTGATATTACCATCATAGATAAACCTGGAAAAGAAAATGTTGTACCTGATTTTTTATCTCGTTTCACTAAGAGTGATGATAATTTTCCTGTTGAGGACTCTTTTCCAGATGAACATTTATTCACAGTTTCGGCTCATTCCCCTTGGTATGTAGATGCCGCTAATTACTTGGTTGCAAGAAAGCTTCTAGCACATATGTCTAAAAGAGAAAAGAGAAAAATCATCTAGCAAAGTGCCAAGTATTGTTGGGTAAACGGTCATCTCTTTTACACAGGTCCTGATCTTGAAATCAGAAGATGTGTAAGGGAAGATGAAATCTTTCATATACTAAAGGCCTGCCATGATGAACCTTGTGGGGGACACTTTGCAGATAGAAGGACAGGACACAAAGCGCTGAGAATGGGCTACTATTGGCTAACTCTTTTCAGGGATGCAAAAAGATATGTTCAGTCTTGTGATAGCTGCTAAAGGATGGGTCACCCCAACAGATTAGATCAAATGCCTCTGCAACCACAATTAGTATTTGAACCATTTGATAGATGGGCTCTGTATTTTGTTGGCCCTATAAGCCCTTATTCCAAACAAAAAGCCTACATATTGGTCTGTACTAATTATATGACCAAATGGGTAGAAGTTGTAGCTCTGGCGAAGGCTAATGACCAAGCTATGAACGACTTTCTATACAGTGAAATCTTTACCCATTTTGGGGTACCTATGGAAGTAGTTACTGATGGGGGACTGTAGTTCATGTCACATCAATTTGAAGCTCTGCTACAGAAGTATCATGTTCAGCATAAGGTAGCTTCACCTTACCATCCCTAAGCCAATGTCCATGTGGAAAGCACTAATAAAGTTATTGAATCTATCCTTACCAAGACGGTCAAGAGCCATCGTAGAGATCAGGCTGACAGGATTTTGGAAGCACTATGGGCATATCGCACCACTTGGCGTAACACCATAGGTTTCTCTCCTTATGATTTAGTGTATGGAAAAAGTGTCATCTTCCCAATTGAATTTGAAATCAAGACCCTGAAGATAGCCACAAAAGTAAACCTGGATGTAACTGAAGCCTAGAAAAGAAGATTGAACCAACTGAATGAACTCGATGAGAATCAGTTAGCTGTAGTGGACCAAACCATGTTAATTCAACAACAGAGATCCAATTGGCATGACCGATTCATCAAAAAGAAGGTTTTTTGTGAGGGAGACTCGGCACTATTATACGATTCCAGATTCAAAGAGATTTCAAGGGAAAATTACGCACAAGATGGCTGGGCCCATACCTAGTAGAGAGGGTATTTGATAATGGCACAGTCCGCCTAGAAACTATCGATGAAAACCACGCACCATTATTTGCCAATGGTCACAGGCTGCAACTGTACCGTAAACCAATTTCAAAGGATGCATTTATCTCACAAATTGCCGCTGATCCAGATTACCAGCTAGCATAAGGGCAGGAATTTCTCTCTGCCTTTGTCAATCCTTAATTGAACACTGTAAATCGCGCATGAATCATTGTACATAAATAATTGTTGTTGTTGTTGTTTTTTTCCGTTATGTTGTCTTTTCTTTTGCACTTGATCTGTTTTTTTGTTTTTCCAAAAATTTGCAGGGAAGCACCCAAGGATGGTGGTCAGATTGAGCCTATCGACCAAAATTCATTTTTTTCTCTGTGCCTTCCCGCACCAAGAATTTTTTTTCCCTTAAATAAATTTGTCGCAGCTGCGACAACTTTTCCCGGTAGCTGCAACACCTTTTTCCGGCAGCTGCAACCCATTTTCTAGCAACAATAACACCTTTTCCCAGCAGCTGCAACATCTTTTCCTGGCAACTACAACCCATTTTTCGGCAGCTACAACACCCATTTTTCAGCAGCTGCAACACCTTTTTCCGGCAACTACGACACTGTTTTCTGATGGCTGCAACACTGTTTTTGGCAGCTGTCGCATCATGAAGATTAGCCTTCTTCCATTTCCACACGCTGTGACCCCGTTTCACTTTTGACCATAAAACTCGTTTCCCGTCGCTCCAGTGTAGTCACTTTCCGTCCGCTTAACATTTTCTTCCCTCTTTTTCGACAGCTGCGACATCTTTTCCGGTAGCTGCAACTCCGCTATATTTAGCTGATTTTTCTAGCATTAAAGGCTGCATCTCTGCTTCGCTTTCTTTCTGACCTACGGTTGTGACTCTTATGTTATTAGCAGATCTTTTTGCACGCTATCAACTCCTCTAGATATGGCTCTGATTCCTGATGCCAGCAATCTAACCCATAATGTGATATTTTTCATATTTTCGACCATTTTGACACGATGGTTTTTGCTTCACCAACGGAAAGAGTTATTACAATACCTCTATAATAATGATTATATTTAATGACTACACAATGCACAAGTTCGGCTTCCGCAATGTCTGCAACCACACGTTCTATTATTCTCCGAAGGACATCTAACACGCCTTTTCGAAGGTATGGCTCTGATTAACCACTTGATTAAGTATCAATATGATTTAAAATATATCAGTCGTACCTCACTTTTTATGCCCATTATTGCATCGATCATACTCTCTACCCGTGCGACGCAAAGACTAATTATGCTACCTAATAACTACCACCTTTCCCAACTGAAACTTTCCAAATTTTCCTAACTCTCCTCTCAGCGGTCCATGCATACTCTATGCTGTAACCTCCATTGTCGGAGTCTGTAATCTGTTGAACTGCAAACTAATTCCGAAGTCAGAAACATGGGGATTCCGGCTCGTTATGAACCTTCAAACACACGAGAACTCAAGAGAAACGCTGCAGTCTTCACTATCTTTCAAGCTGTTGGTTGGACGGAATTTTTCGAACGTCTGAATGGATTTCACCATGAAGCAGCCTTACAATTTGCTCTGAACCTCACAGAAACTCACTTAGAGATTTGGGGATTGCGCATTGAAGTTTTTGAAGCCATTACGGCTGAGATCACTGGTATTCCTCAGGTGGGAAGGGCTTGGTTTGGACGTAGAGTCCCCACTACTGCAGCAGTACAGGACTTTCTAATAGATGGGGAGCAGGTTCAAACGACAAAAAGGGGGATAGTATTACAGTCATTACCACAACCATGGAATAAAGTCATTGTTTTCCTCAAGAAATATATCACCTGTGAATGTAGGTGTCAAACAGTCTATAATTCTGAATTCCCTTTACTATCTCATCTCCATCACAGGGTTCTGTTAAATATTTCATATTATTTGCTCAATGATTTATATCATATGGTGGGGTTTGTTCGAGTTTCCAAACATCCACTCACCTCACTGACCCACCATGGCCTCATTAAATTAATCATCTTAAGGAGCCTTGCTCAACACAATATAACTTGGGAGCAATTTATAGCTCAAGTTCTGGAACCTGCTCCTTTACCCGGTATCCCAATAGAAGAAGAGCAGGTCCATCCATAGTTGGGGGGAAATGAAGTACAACAGGAGGATCGGAGCCCCTCCAATATAGTTGGAGGGGGAGATGAGACTAGATCATAGGATCAACCAGGGGCACAAGCAGAGCAATTGAGAGAATATGTACATAAAAACCCTGTGGAAGAACTAAATAATAGGGTAGCTTTGACAGTAGAGGGTGAAATTGGAGCAACATTAGATGCTGCAACAATTGAACCCAAAGATGATAGAGCCATGGCAACAGAAGAAAATACTGAGCTGGTGACCATTGAATCCTCACTTGAGTGGGGAGGAATTTTGATTGAGAAAGAACATCCCAAGGAACAAGAAAATGCTGGAACTAGGAACATTCCTTCTACCTCAGCTGTGAATCCAGAAACTCCAGCACCACAAAGAAAAAGGAAGAGATCAAAGGATGAAATTAAGATATCTCCATCAATAAGAAGGAGAAGAACTAGGTCGGTTGCAGCAACAGAAGAAGCAAGGAAAAGATGGCCAACCTTAGAAGCACAAATTGAGTTCCCCATTCTTGAACCCAGGCCAATTGATGCCCCACAAGGTTCGGTCGAAGAAGAACCCTAAATTGAAGGACTTATGTTCGAAAATAGGCTATTAAAAGAGGAAGTCCAAACACTCAGAAAGGAATTGGAAAATTGGAAAGAAGTGTGCAGAAAATAGGGTGAAAGGAAGCTGCACACATTGGTGGAGGCTGCATATCAATTGGAGGGACCAAATCCTACCGAGCCTGGCAATGAGGAAGAAAGAGTGGTCTATTCCCACCTGTGGAGAAATCTTTAAGGAAGCAGGCCACAAGATTGTAATTCATGCCTTTACAACACAACTGTCTACACTTACAATGGAGGAAGTTGCATAGAAAGAAGTTGTTGTCACACAAGAACCAACATCTTTAAATATTCTTGCTGAAGTTGCCACTAACTTTGGGACAGAGGAACCAAAGGATGAAGTTATTCTCGGTTGTGGGGATGAACATTGCACTGTGACCTCGGAGTCCTCCCATGACACAGAAGTTATAGAAGTGGAACCACAATAGCAAGGCAATGATGGGGTTGAACAGGGTGCTGTCACACAAGAACCAACACCCCTAAATGTGCTTGTCCAAGTGGCTGACCAAATGGGAGGAGAACCAAGAATTGAGGGCACTCTAGAGTTTAATAAATAATTTTGTACTATGACTCTAGAATTGTCCCATGACATAGAAATCATAGAAGAGGAGCCACAACAGCAAGGAGATGAAGAAGTGAGTCAGGATGTTGTCACACAAGAACCAACATCCTTGAAGGTTGCGGTATGGACTCTTGAAATACAACAAGAAAATAACCCTGAAGTGGATGTTATTCCTGATATGGATTGGAGTGAAGATGAACAAGTTCAAACACAATCCTCAGGTGATACTAAAATCCTTGAGGAGCATCTGCATACTGAAGAAGACATCCAATCTCAGGAGTAGGAGGAAAAAGAAGAACAAGGCTCTGTCACACAAGAACGAGTAGCCTCACAGCCTCTGGCTAAGATAGCAGCTGATAATCAGGTAGAAAATGGAATTAAAATTCAGGAGGAAGTTGTTCCACAAGAACCAACGTTCTCACAGTCAGCTGCCAAAATTTCCACGAGAGAACCCCAAAAAGAGGACCCTGTTACACAAGAACCAACATCTCCAAGAAATGGTGGATGTTGTTGCTGAAGAGAGTCTAGAAAAGGTTGCTGTCACACAAGAACCAACACGCCCTGAAATAGCTTCAGATGTGCAGGGTGTCCAATGTGGCACATCAGGTGACGAGGTGTGGATTGATCCCCTTCAAAACTTCATTGACATGGATTCTGACAAGGAGGAGCATCATGAAGAAGAAACCCTGAACCTTACAGCAAAAGTCTCAATTTTGAGAATGGAGGTAATAAAATGGAAGAGCCAGGTGGTGGAATACCAATAAGGGATAATTTCCCCTATTGAGCATAAAAATATTATCAGGAGAATGGAGGAGAAATGGGTAGAAGAACATATGACCCAGATATTTCGAGAGGAAGAGCTACAGAGCAATTTAAGGGAGCTGAAAAAGTTCCAGTCTATGTAGAAGGAAAAAGAGCAGATGTATGCTCTCTCTCAAGAACTCCTGGGCACTAGGGTACCTTCTTCTTTTTACCCTATCTTCCTGTTTGAACAATTTGTTTGGTTTAAGTTGAGAGCTGTGAAAGAAGGGAAGTCATTTGAGATAACGACCTTAGCAAAAATTTTGGAAACGTTTTTAAGAAGTAATTTTGAAGATCAAAATTTGCTGTGTGAATTATATTTGCATGAGATGGCTTGCCCTCTAGACCACCATTCAAATCCTGTCCCTTTTTCAGGGGATGTTCAGTTGAGGGCCTTTGCTTCTTTTGTGAGTAATCATGCTCAGTGGGAAGGGTCTTTTCAAACCTTTTCTCACAATGAAGCTCACTCTAACCTGTGGATTCGAAGTGAGCCTCAAAATCTGGGTATTTTTCTTGCTCAACACAGGAGTTTGCTTTCATGCCCCATCCAGACTCGGCACATAATGGAACTGCAAGAGGAAGTTATTTCTACCTGTACCAACCATATTTCTATACACCAACAAGCAGCATTGGAAGAAAGTAAGCACAAATGGCAGGTTGCCTCTCCTACACTCAGGAGCAAAGACCCATATTATTTTAGAAATTTTGAACAGGCACTTTCCAAGGTCGAGGGTTATGTTGGATGTATCAGGGAATGTGGGGATAATTGGTTGGAAATTTAAATTTTCCCTCATCTGGTGACCAGCAAAACCATATAGGATGGAATTCTCACTAACCAAGGCAGAGGAGCAGCGATGCTGGAGATATTGGATTGCTCACAGAGGGTTCATAGAAAACGAAGGGACGTCTGAGTTCCCCTACAACTTCTCTTCTCTCCATGAATAGAGCTCAGTGCAAGATTCAGATTCGAAGTAATGGAGGTTGTTGCATGAGGACATGCAACATGACAGTTGGCGGTAGATGTTGGGCCCAGAAATGGCCTCTTTTGACCACCCTTAATTACCTCTTCTTGTTCTATCCTACCCCATTGAGCATGCCAAATAAACGTTTTACCCCCACTCTACTCTTAAAACCACCAAGGTATGATTGGTCATTGTTTTATTTTATTAATACTTATGATTGTGATAATTAAGGCTTCATATCTCTCAATGCGCTAACATATGATGGTTTATAAAGGTATTTTGAGATATATTGGCTGCAGGAAGGTTGGGTTGAATATGCTATGAAAAGGATGGGCATTCATCGCTTAAGCTGATCCCCATCCATCCTATCATTACCCAAGGAATGCGGTTCCAGTGCAATATCCCAGACACAGCTGTGCCAAGGTAGCTGTAACAAAATGTGTCAAACTTGGAGGTCAACAGTTCGTTGCTGCTCGTGTATAGTTGTAATCTGAAGATATCATCACTCCTGGGGTGATTACCGGTTTTCCTGTATTTTCTATTTTTCATACTGCCACGTTGTAATAGCTGTTGTCATTTAGGGCGCCTGAAGATCAGAGATCTTCATGGCTACCCCATAATAGGATAGGATGTTATGATTTACATTGTATAAATATGGAGAATTGTTTCGAACCATGGGTTGTTGAACATATAATCAATCCATTGTATTAGCTATGAGGAGGAATTATGTAATCGGTCTGTCTTTTTATACAAGGAGTTACTTCTAATCTAAAGGTTTTTACGTGTGTTCATCCAGCATCTTTGTGTGAAGGCTGGGCCCGCCTTGCACAGGGATCGCTGAGTTAAATTAGGCATTTTCAATTATTTTGTTGTGTGATTTTATGTTAATTTTATTTCTTCATAGGAAGCTGTAACAAGTGTGGATTTACAGTGTGTCGTGATTGCATCTCTTGGATACCTGTAGTGGCATGGTGTGACAGTCGACTGAGTAGGTTGTTAACACCCAAAAAGTTTTCACTGCCTCATCTACCCCACTACATAGCTCATTTGTCCATTTTCCTACCATATTTCCTTGAAAAACCTGAAATTACCACTAAAAAGCCTCCAAAAGGCCCAAAAATGCCTCCAAAAGGCCATAAAACCATCAAAAAGCCTCCAAAAGGCCATAAAACCATCAAAAAGCCTCCAAAAGGCCATAAAACCCTTTTTTCCTCCAAAAATATCCAAAATTCCTCTAAAAATAGTAAAAATCCCCCAAAAGGGAAGAAAAATATAAAATAATGAGGAAAAGAGGAAAAAACCCTAAACAAGCTGCCCTAAACCACATGGTTTCCAAAAACCATGGGCCAGCACTCCACCACTAAAAAACTATAAATAAGTGATGGAGACCCCTTATTTCACACCCACAGTCATAGCACCCTTACTCTGCCAAAATCGCTCTCGAGACCCTAGCTCACCACTTGAGCCATTTTTACCATTGAGAGCCTCTTTTGGCCCATTTTTCCACCATCGGAGAAAGAGAAGGAGATAGCTGGAGCTCGGAGCAACCCTTTCGGATCACCGCAACGGGCTTCATCAACCTCCACATTGGAGGTAACTTTATATAAAAAATCATTCTTTACAGCTTATTTTCCTGTTTATGCACTTGTTTAGATTAGTTTTTATCTCTGTTTTGGCTTTTTTATTTTCCACTTATTGAACTGCTACTAAGGAGTCCATTCTCCTTAGTAGGTGCTCATTCGCACAAGCTAGGGGTAAAACCCTAGCTACATAGGTAATTATTTCTTATGCAATTTGTGTGGTAATTGTAACCGCTCCGTTCATCCTTAGATCTTTTAGTTGTTGTTTCCATGAATCTTTGCAGCTTGTCTCTTATTTTTATGATTACAGAATTTCATTCCTGTACTTCAATTTCATAGAACAACTTAACTCAATTTCTGTATTTCGAATTCCTAGATCAATATTCAATTTATGTCTTTGGATTCTTAGGATAATCAGATTAGATAGTTGAGTTAATCATTAAGTGGTTTGAACAGAATTTCCCTTTATCTGCAACTATAATCTAGATGTGACTTTTATCTTTCCATTCTTAGATCAAGAACAACAGAAGGTAATTGTGATTGCACTCCTTAGAAGGTAACTAGATTAATTAGATTCTTGGGATGAGCATAGCCAAACAGAGGATAGGATTGTTCAATTACAGTAATTTCGTGTTTAAGCATATATTGTGCATGTTATCCTTGAAATACAAGACTTCCCTGGGTTGACAATAAATATTGTACACTCTGTATGTTAGTTGTAATTCACTTGCATATTGGGTGCCCAACAGCTCTAAGTGCAGGACATGCACTCATCTTGGGAGTGTATGAGAACCCCCTAGAATCTCTTGGGTACGTAATATAGCTACACACACATCTAACAAAAAACAACATCAAATGCATCATGAGGAAGAAACTTCCATCCTGCCTTGTTCAAAATAAAATGTTATAAAATAAAAATGAAATAATGACAAGTGCAATGCATAGGTAATAGTAAAGGTGAACTCAATTGAAACTATACGTACCTACTCTAATTATGATAACGAAGAAGAGAATTAAATCATACCACCAATGTAGCCACCTGAGTACATTATTAATGCCAAATTTTCTTCCTTTGTCCTTAAAAACAATCTAAGACAAAACCACATCGAGGATGAGATAAGTACACACCATTATCTTCGTCGAAATGGGGCCAGAATGATGGACAAACATTGAAACCTAAATGCCTTCAATTTTTTTCCATGGAGGATGGTGACTTTCATAATCTTTATCTATCCATGCGTGCACTGGGCTCAGGTATACACTATCATCATCATATATTTGTTATGTGAAATTTTCCTGCATAGAATTGGCTATATGATTCTAAACTTGGGATATCACTTGTAAAATAAGCCCTAGAAATTTTCTAGAGTATCTTTGAGGGCCAACCACAATATACCCCTGTACCTGTTCAAGCATTCTATTGGACATGCAAACACTTTCTTGAATTTTTCTATAATCATGTCAATATCAGTAATATTTGAAAAATTGAAACTATTAGCTACAAAATTCTTACCTTCATGTTTTAAATATAAATAGAGAATATCATGGTAAGGAGAAGTAAACATGAAACCTACCCACATACCTGCTAGAGTTCTATTGAAATGCATCATTGAAAAATTACTGGTACTAGATAGAAATGGTTGCTTCTCATTTGCAACACTTCCTAAGAGACATAGCTAGAAATAATAATCATGGCCCACCCCGAGAAAGGGTAAATCCATTGGCTCAATATCTACAAAGGAATTCCCCATATACAATCCTACATGGTCCTCAATGTTGGGTGAGCAAAGCTAAACCAAATCCTGAGAGAACTCATTGGAGATAGGTTTTCCAAAGTCCTCCAATTTATTATTATAGTGGGACAACTACATATGGTCACCGTCTTTAATGGCAGTTGGATCCACATCTTGGAGTGTTTCACTATCAAATTTAGTTGCAAAGGGATTGATCCAATCTTCACAAATGGTGGAGCGAGGGAAGCTACAACCTTAACTTCTTCATCAACCATGTCTTCGATATCTTTTTCACCTGGGAGTAAGACTTCTTCATGTTCTTTCAAATATGTATAAGAATCCATCTCATCCTGATCCATACTAACCTCTTCTTCTTCTAGGAATGGCAAAAAAGGATCATAGACTTCTTCAATAAATTTGAAACTGGAGGACCCCCAAAAAATATTATGCGGTCTTGAAGAATCATAGGTTGGGGGACCCATGAATTCCTATAGTCATCATCTTCAAGGATATTTTTATTTTCCTCTATGTGGCCCAAGACATCATAAGAAACTATGAGATGAGGGTAAGTAATACTTAACATTTCCTTGTGTTCTTCAATTTATTCAACTAGGGGTTCTTGGTGTTCATTTCTCGAAACTCTATCATCTTGATCTTCAAAAGTATCTTCATCAAGAATGTTATCAACAAGATCTTAAACAATGGCTTCTTCAAGCATGCCATTGTTAAGGAGACAGATTTTAGAGGTTTGGATGTTAGAGATGATCATATTTTTGGCATCCTTGCGAGCTCAACATTCTAGTGAGCCTTTTTCAGATGACATGCCTGATACTTCTAATTTTTGCAGTTAGGTTTTGACTTGCATGGCACTATCAAGGGCATGCATGTATTTACATGCCAAATATTCAAAGATGCAAAGGATTTTCTATTTTTAGTAGTTGGTTATCCACGTGTGACATGCGGTGGTCTTAGGTGATGACACATTGAAACTTTTGGATATAAAATTTGGTAGGATCAGGTGATGACATGTGATAACTTTTGATTGTGACAGGTGGCAAGATCTAGGCAACTACATGAGTTAGCAGTGATAAGGAAAGTGCTTGAGTTCACTGAAGAGTTACATGACTTATCAGAGTGCATGCCTTGCTCAACTCGAAACAAATATGTCGCTTGCATGGATAAGGGGATGAGTTGGCATCAGGGTGATTCTATTGAATGTACGTGTCAGTTGACTAAAGCGCCCTCCTTCATAGACTAAAGATATGCTGTGTTGAATCCTCCCCTCCATCCCTACTCCCAAATCTTGCTAGCGTCCAGGAGGTTTTGTGGAAGCACGCTTCTTAAACGCTTCCATATGGGAGTGTTTTTAGGAACCTTGCTTCCTTGCAAAAAAATTGCTTCCTCCTTTTTTTTCAATTTTTCTTAAAAAGAACAAAAATTTAAGTGATGGGTGAGGGGGAACTAACCCTAGGTCCATACTAATGCTATAAAAAGGAGGAAAATCCCACTCTAATAGAAAAAAACCTAACCTTAGTAATCATTAGTAGCATTAAATGGTAATATTAAATTCTTAAAGTAAAAGTTGGTATTTTCCTTATCTTTCATTTTCTATCATTTTACTTAAATTTTTAACATTACCATTAATTGTTTTAGGATGTTTGAGAGCGGTTCCAACCTCATCGGACTTCAAATGCAAAAAGTAGATTTTTTTATCCCATTCAAAATTCAACAGACTTAATCATTTTTGGGATTTGAGGATTGCAATGTTTCCACTAGGTTCTATCATGTATGAGGGTATGGGATTGAAATTTAATCAAACACATCAACCCCTCTATGTACCTTGACATTGGTGGTGTTGATTATTCATATTGATGTTGGTGGTCTCAAAACTTGTTTTTGAAGAATCCCTAGTTTATAGCTTAATTATTGGTGGCCTCAAAACTAGTTTTTGAAGAATCCCTAGTTTACAGCCTATTTATTGAAGAATACCTAGTTTATAGCCTATTTATATATTGAAAATTTGAAGCTCTAAGGTTGACAAATTCACTACTAGATGATTGATAAATGATGTTATCTGGTATTATGGTTTATTTTATGTTTTTATGCTTTCCATGACCAATTCAACATTTTGGAAGCTTTTGAAAATTTCACTTTTTGCTCCCACTCTGGCTTCTGCTTCTTGCTTTCACTTCCACTCCCAAGTAACCTAGGACTAAAGTAAGGAGCACTTCACGTCAATTTGTAGTTACTCTTAGTTTACCTTTACTTCTCTAGTGCGCATGGGATTATCTCACTTTACTCAAGATCCAACTGAAAGTATCTTCACTTAACTTAGTGCTTTGACTCCTCAACTTGGTCAACCATTGGTCTAACTAAATCATATGATCCTCTCTCTCTAATTCATTGCCACTCAACTCAAAGAATCTTTGAGAAATATTACTTCACATGAATTTTTGGACTACACTCAAGTAGTCTAACTAAAGCACATACATGGTTCACTCTCCACTTCACATTAGTTCAGTTCAAGTTCATCTCCACTCCAATGTGCATGGCATCTCCACCTCACTCCTCCATTGAGTTAAATAAAGCACATGAGGTAAGACTTCACATGGATTAAATATATGGTTTACTCACTCAAGGTCTCATCCAGTCAACAAGGCGCCTACCTATCATCACTCTACTCCATAATTACTTCACTATGGTGCATCTTCAGAGGACCAGGGTGCATGGTCTCTTCACAACAATTCATCAACATTCAAACCATAGGCATCTCCACTTGACTCCAGCACATCCTCACCTAGGTCAATCAATGCAATTTGGATTACTCTTTAAAAGGAAGAGGTTGTTGTGGTTTGAGAGGTTGGATTGTCTTCAACAGGAGCACAAACTCTCACCTTTCTCTTCTTCTCTTCTAGCTTCTTTATTTTTGTGTAGGAAACATCATTGTATGGGTCTTGTATCTATCTGTTTGGTGCAATCAACCTTTTGATTTATGTAGAATAAAGATTTGTTATGCTCATATTTGGCTCTCATAGTTCGATGGTACCTTGATGGATTTTTGTGCAATAATTAAGAAGTTTTCAACCTTTTATATGGATAGAATCTAACATTTAGAAGCACTTTCAACTTTGTTTGTTCCATTTGTTTGAAGTTAACGTTGAAGGGAATTCCACCAACATTTATAAAATCAATTATAGTAACCCCTTTGGTTGTTTAATTGTAGACCAAAAACTTTTTCTTGCTGTTGTTTTATTGTGTTTTATTGTAGATTTATAGGTTGAAGGAAGCGTAGGAAGTGTTAGGGGCACCCTCTTGAGGTTGGCATGCACCAGCCCAAGGAAAGAGGAGTTCTGCTAGTAACACATTAACACATTGGGTAGTTTTCTCCTAAAATTCACACATGTTTTATTATTGATCCAAAAAATTATTCTTATTTCGTATGTATGGAAATTTGTGCTAATACATCCATGAGGAGGTTATGGGCCCACATAAATTCCTAGGTCAACCTTAGCCAACAAAAATAATATAAAATAATGTTGACAAAGCCAGCTATTAAAGCATAACCTAGTAATACAATAATGAGAGTGCTTATCCATAATGTCAAGCAACCACAAGTCAATATTATCATAATTTCTTTGAGACCATGTTAAATTTTCAATTCATGGCATGCAGATCTGCAACCTAAAAGCCTTGAAAGCACTAAACTAGAAAGATAAAAACAATGTTGGCTATATGCTAGATCTATAACCACATAACTAACTAAAAAATATGAACAACAAAAAGAAGAATATGTAGCACTCAAAAACACATCTTATGAGCAAATCCAACCATTAGAATCACTTAGGGGATGGACAATGCTCTTGTGGCATGGGAAATGCTAAGTGATGCAAGCTATAAACATGGGTTTTTAATATAACAACCCCAAGGCATGTTGTCAGCATTACATCAGTAGCAAGGGATAGTTTTGGCAATTCAACGAATGTTTCTGGACTTGATCAGTGTGGAGAACAAATTGCGTATTAGAGTATAACATTTACATATAATCGATGGTGTAACACATTTTACAAAACTCATTGGATGATATTATGCAAGTTCATATTTGTCAAATTTTGAAATTCAAAGCAAGAGTTCCAAATGTCAAACACCATGTTTCTTTACATAGATATATCAGAATCTAGGTTGTTGTATGTTTGTAATGTTTAGTCATTTCATATGATTTATTGTGTTGGATTAAAATAAACATATTCTCTAGGAATGCTTTATGGTTCAAATGTTTATTGTAATATCCCCCGATTCATAAACATTTAATTGTAATATTATATTCTAGACTATACGCTATGAAACATTATCTGTGATGATAAGTTCTAGATTATATGTTTTGATGAGTTTGGCTGACTGTGGTTTCTTCCCAAACGATCCCTGAAGGACAGTTGTAACAGCTACATTTTGTCTTTAATGAAAATATGAATGAAAGGGACAAACCACGTTAAAGAGAAGACTACGCGTGCAATGGTGGGAGACATAGAGCAGTAAACCTCAGGCGCCAGAAACTCCTTACTAGTGCCGGAAAGACCTTGTAGAAAGAAGGGTGCAGTGGTTGACGAGGATTCAATGGTGAATGAATCGTAGCTACGGAATGAGATTGGACAAACCTTGGAGAATCAGGGGATGTTGTGGTTAACGAGGATTCCTTGGGGAATGGACCGCAACTGTAGAAGTAAGACCTAGGAAACCAAACTATAAAGGAGCATATGCGAGAAGGAAGGACGATGTTGAGTATGCTAGGAACAAATGAACTTTTGTTGTGTGAGCACTCTGTGAAGTGTTAGGAAAAGACTTGAGAGAAATACTTGCTATGTGAGCACTCTAAGAAGTGTTAGGAAAGGGGTTTCTGCCTAGAAATTGAACTGAGGTTAGCGGTCTCAGCTCTTGACACACATAGTTGAGGTCGAGGGTGATTGAGGACAGAGCATATATGTGCCTAATCTATGGTTGGGTGGAATGTGGTTGTCCCATTTTCATTGTTTCTGAACATAACAATAGATTCCATTATTGGGGTTTGTCTCTGTAAATTATCGAGCTCAAGGTATGTTGTATATGTGTAAACCTATGTTTCATTATCAATAAAATGACAAATAGAAGCTTTAGATTTATTGATAGGAATGATGCTTATAAATGGGTGTACTCACACACTGTTTTGCATGATTGTACCTTACATTTGGTAAGATGTTAACTTAGATGGGGTACTATTGTTTATACAGAGTTACTTGTATGTTGTGTGAATCCCTGTGATTGATGAACTCGGGGCATGTCTGTGTGTGTATGAATGTATGTTTCAATGTTGTAGAGATGGTAAAGGAAGCCTTAGATTTGTTGATGAAAGTATTTCTCATGACGTGGTGTATGCTCATATGGCTAGGATTGTGTTTGTTATGTAATGCACTAAGGGTGTGACACCCTGCTCTATTAAGAGTGGCTATGACTGCTTTGGACGCATAGATCACTAAAAATGTAATGCACCTATCTGTTTGATGAACCGTAATTTGTATGATGATATAGACCCCTTAAGGAAACACACAATAGAATAGTGTAAAGGGTTAAGTAGAGTTTACTATTGTTAAATGTCCCTGCATTTTACATCTGCATATGTTTTTGGTTCCAATTCACTTTGTTTAAGTTCATGGAGCTTGGAAGCCTAGTTACATAGTCAAAATGCATCTGAATTAAGTGTTTCCACACCCCGAAATCCACCTGCGAAAGGCGGAATGCAGAAATGAAAACATATTCAAAAATTCTAAGTTAAAGTGTATGTTTCCGCACCTTGGAGTCTGTGGCGGAAGGCAAGAGGCAGAAATCAGAAAGAGAAATGAGGCCAAGTGTTGGTTTTTCGTGATTTGGAGTCCATCTGCAGAAGGCGAAAAGAGGAAGGTGAACAAATGAAGGTGTTGTTTGTTAAGTTTCTGATTCTCGTAGTCCACATCGGAAGGTGGAAAGGTGAAATGTAGGAGGAAATGTGGATAAATGATTTTGTTGCATGTTAAGTTTCTGATTCCTATAGTTCCCAGCAGAAGTTGGAATGCAGAAGGCAGAAATGTGAATAAATGATCCTGTCACATGTTAAGTTTTTGATTCCCGCAGTTCGAAGTAGAAGGCAGAAAGGCGGAATGCGAAAGGCAGAAATGTGGATAAATGATTCCGTCACATGTTAAGTTTTCGATTCCCACAGTCCGCAGCAGAAGGCGAAAATATGGATAAATGATTCCGCCACATGTTAAGTTTCTAATTCCCATAGTCCATAGCGGAAGGTGGAAAGGTGGAAATGTGGATAAATGATTCCGTCGCATGTTAATTTTGTGATTCCCGCAGTCCGCAACGGAAGGCGGAAGGTGGAAAATGAAAATAAATATAGAGAGAATTTAGGAGTTTCCGCCTACTGCAATCTGCATAGTGAAATGCAGAAGGCGGAAGGTGGAAGGCAGAAAATAGAAAAAGGAAATTGTAAAATAACGAGGTTTCTGTGACCCGCAGACCGTAATGGCGGAATGTGGAAGGAGGAAATATTAAATCGTAGAAATATTTTGATTGCGGAAAGGACTGTTGTAGGAACAATTAAGTATAGGAATGAATTATTAAAGGAAATATTCATGGCCATGCCTTATACAAAATAATTTATTTTTTATGCATGTTAGCACGTTATATGGGTATGCTACATTTTTGTTATTTTTGTGTTCCTTGATTATGTTTCATATATACTGTTTGCACTAAGTACTAAGGGATAGTTCGGTTGGTTCAACCATATTTCCAAAGGTGTAGTGCTTATGGGAGGTCATGGGATCCATACCCATGAAGACCTTTGGGGTTACCCATTGCTTATGCATGTTGGAAGTTAATATTTCCTTTCAACCTGGAATTTGGAGAAGAGGGAGGAATTCTATGCCTTTCAACCTAGAATTTGGAGAAGAGGGAGGAATTCTATGCCTTTCAACCTCGAATTTGGAGAAGAGGGAGGAATTCTATGCCTTTCAACCTGGAATTTGGAGAAGAGGGAGTATTTCTTTTGGGAAAAAAGATAATGGATGACTAATTGAACGATGAAATGAATCATGCCACCTCCCTCTCTATTATCTTTAAGAAATAATTAGTTTATATTGCTAATATTGCTCTCTACAAAGTTTGACTTTGATGTTAGAGAAGACTAGCAAAATATGGTAATGATGTCAAATACCCCCCTTGCAATCCAAAGTTTTTTCTATTCTATCATGCAACTTTCCTTTGATTACCATCAAATGAAGTAGAAAATTAAAGTTTGTTGAGATCATAAGCGATAGAGAAGGATTGAATGGAACCACCAACAAACCCTAAATCTACATAAACCATAAACACATTATAAAAGGAAGAGAAGATGAATCCATGAACACAAGATATTGTGTTTATAGGCTAAAGAATCAATCACTAGGAATCAATATGATGATATGATACAAATGGGATCTTGAGTTGTGTAGAGGCCCACATAACAAGTAGCACACCCCCGAGAGTGTGACTAGGACAAACTAATAAAAACTATACAAAATATAATAAATAGGGTTATTAACCTTACTAACCACATGTGACGATTACCATCATTTGAACAACCCCCCATATTCTTAGTATGGAGATGTGAAGAAGAATGATAAAGTACAGAAGGAGTGGGCATAACTAGCTCAATAGAGACACAACTATAGCTGAAGATATAAAGGAGAATGAGTATGATATGATCCTAATCAAATATAAGAATGGGTGGGCATATGAAGACCTAACCATCATCATATAACTGCTCAACTCTTGTGGAAATGCCACCATTGAGTTAATCATTGTTTGGGGACAAGAAGTGTTGAAAAGAAGCATATGTATAAGAGAGAAACGTGATTGAGCACTCTCAACTTAGTGTAAACCAACATAGATCCATCTTAAACACAGATCTATCAAGCACCGAGAGGGATCCAATTTTTAGAGGTATAATTAATTTTTTTACCTTGATTTTCTACACATTCAAAAAAAAATTACACATGGAGAAATTTGATCCCTTTGTGCTACTATAATTACTATTTTCATTTGGGCTTAACCTTTTATTTTATGACCCTACATGAAATTTTTTATTGCTTTTTTTTGTTGTAATGTAAATAATTATATTCATATAGTTTTAATTTTTTATTTTATGAGCCAGCATGAATTTTATATTACTTTTCATTTTTGGTAACGTTACGTTACATTACATGACAACATCTCCCCCATACTGGGTTGTAGAGCACCTCACTCCTCTCGGTGCAATCAACTATAGATGGAAGAAGAGATAATGGGTTTGTGATGGTTCAACTCAATACAGAAGAGAACCCAATAATTTGAAAGAATATTTCCATTGAATTGCTCACTATTGGAGAAAATAATCATTGACATGCTCATCCAATGGAGTAGGGTAGGGAAACATATCATTACCATCCTGTGCACCTAGTGGGAGAGTGGTACCACTAAACTACTTTTCAGAGTAGGGTGTATTACAAGAAATACTCTGCATAGAAGTAGAGAATGTAGCCACTGATTTGCTCAATTGCTGGGAAAAATTGTCATTGATGTTCTTGTCCAATGGAGGAGGGTGACTAGACATATCCTTGCCATATTACTTATCTATAGGGATAGTGGTACTACTCAACTTTCCATTTGAAAAGGTGTTGAGATATACATCTTATATAGGAATGATGAATGCATCTAACAATCGACTCATTTGTTGGAAACAATTGTAATTTGTCATGACCTACTCATCCAATGAAAGATGGTTGGAAGATACATCCCAACCATATTGTGCATCCATTGGTAGAGTGGTACTAAATTGTCCAGCAATTGTCACTAACCTGCTCATCCAATGAAGGAGGGTGGGAAGATATATCCCTACCATATTGTGCTTCCACTAGGAGAGAGGTACACAACTCCATCTTCAGAGTAGTTGGAAGAAACGTCCTATAACAGAGAGGAGATAAGAATACCACCTCAATTAAAATCAGTTGTAGTTGAAGTGAGAGTAGAAGATCCAAATCCATATATATTAAAGAGATTAAATAGGACCAAGCATGCTTGATTACAATAGCTGTGTGGGTTTATGGATACCCAAACATAGGTGCACTTGAGAGAGAAAAGCTCAAATATGAGAGTGGGTTTATAAATACCCATCTCCTCACAAAGAGTGGATGACCAAAATATAAAATATAGGTGGTTGAAATACAAGTGAGAGTGGTGTGTGGATAACCTACTAAAAGAGATGGTCAACCATAGCAAACATAAAGAAGTGAAAGGTTAATGAATACCCATCTCAAGATAGGGTTGGTCCTATGCACAACATCCTCTTTTAAGATGGGAAGGAATTAAAAAATAATAATTGTTTTTGTTATTCTTAGAATAAAAAAGTACAAAATTAAGATCTATCATAGAGTTCAAGCATCCGCTTATTGCCTACAAATAGTCTCTGCTCAACAAAGCTATCTATGGCAAAAAATTGGCTGCAAGTCAAAACATCCAAAGAGAAAACATCTTTTAAAAGGATCCCCCAAATAAGACATAAAAGGAGCATAAAAACTTAAAGAACTTCTTAGCAGAGTCCCGAGAATAAATTAATGTAGCCACTACCTTCCATGGTTCCCTCCATAAGTCCTTCCCAATGAAGAACCCTTTCTTCCCCACATAAGGATTCCTTGGATAGAGAATCTGCAATAAAATTTTGATCCATGTAGATTTGTTCAATACTCGAAGCATGAAAGGAAGCCAACAATAATTATATCCACTTGCACCATTGGAGAAGAGAAAGAACCCATAGAGAGCCCAACTTTTTGGCCCAATTCACAATAACCAACAAGTCTCAAAAAATGTTCATAGTATTAATGCTCAAAGTAGAGGCAAACTTGACTAGGCACCAAAGAGCTAAAAGCTCATCTTTTGTGGTTGTACCTTTACCCCATTCAATTTTAACTTGTATTGGTGCTCATCATTGATTTTCAAATATATACCTACTCCACAAAAACCAAAATGGGCAACCCCATCAAAATAACCTATAGCTCCCAAGGAAATTGGATGTGAAGGAACATGTCTCAACTTCTTAACTTTTACCATCATTGGGACATAGTCTTTATAGTTGCTCAAAATCCTCAAACAACTAGCAAACATATTGACATGTTTATCTTCAAATATAGCATAGTTCCTTGTTTCCAAATAACCCAACATATGAAAGTAGGGAGAAGCATGTGTTCAATGGAATTTTTATATCACTTCAAAAGAGTCAAACCACATACTTAAGCGAATTTGAGAATTTCAAAGATGGCCTTCCAAAGATTTTGACTGAAAGTGCAATACACAAACAAATGGTTAATGGACTCCCCTGCAGATTCACATAAAAAAGAAAATATTTGGACCCATCCAACATCTACGCTACAAATTGTCCCATGTCAACAAACAATTTTCAAAGGACAACAATAAGAAACATTTAAGTTTCAATGGTGTACGCCATTTCCATAATTTTACAAACCACCATTCATAATTTGCAATTGTTGAATAGGATGATTTTGTAGATACCTACCCAAAAGTCTGATTATTAGTCCAAACCAGTTCATCTTCATTAGAATTTAGTCTGACACTTGATTTGTTCAAGGCGGTAATATTATATGTCTATTCAGAGGCCCAGTCATTTCCCAGCCCTAAATCTTCTGCAATCAACCAATATGAGTTTGAGTGTTGAAGCCACAAAGGTCTTTTTATATGAGAGAGAGTGGTGGATCCCAATTCTTCCAAATAATCCAAGATGTATTGGGATAAAGAGGAAACTTATTCAGTCCCAACCACAAGATCAATTCCAACAATAACCTTTGGACCCGTATCAACCTTCCATGGTAAACCTTGGCTAATACAAGGGAAGGCTTTAACAAATCCACACCAAAAATTTGAAGCATTTTTAACAATTTTGTTGGGATTCCTAATCCATCTTAATACGCCCCCTTTGAGATATTTCCCTTTTAACACTTTGACACCACATGCAATATTGAACCAATTGATATTTTTTATATCCCATCCTCCGAGATATCTTAGCTTAGATAGCCTTTCCCAACTGGAAAGATGAAGCTACCCCCCATCATTATTTCTAGCCCATAAGAATGTGAACATCTTCCTTCTCATCATATTCAATATAGATTATGGAATCTGTGCCAAGGAGAACTAGTAAACTGGAACGCTAGTAAGTACAACTTTTATAAGGGTCAACCTTCCACCCAAAGACAACATTCTAAAAGTCTAGTGTCCAATCCTCTTTTCAAAAAATTTAACCAACCAGAGCCAATCAATAATCTTGTAACAATTTGGCTTCAAGGAGTATCCTAAGTATTTGAATCCTTCATTCAAATCTTTCCTTTAAAAAGGAAGAAAAAAGAAATTTGACTCAGCTAGGAAGAGAAAGCATTGGACTAATACCAATACAATTCCTACCAGAGAACCCAACTTCTATCCCCTTTAGGGCATGAGATCAAATTCCATATTCTTTTGATAGCTTCAAGGCATGATTCATGCTTTAGGTGCGATGTGCTTAGCATGGATTGCATATTATGCAACACATGCTTGTCAAGGCCCTAGGAGATCAAAAAAGAATTGTTAGGTTTTGACATAGGGTGATTTCCCCAAGATTTCCTCTAAGACCTGAATTGACCTTATGTCTTCATGGTTATAGAAAAAGATGGTTTGTTCAAATAACATAGCTTTGTCAAATGTTTTCAAAACCCTTTTGTTGCCATTATGAAAAGTTCACAAGGTGAAGCCATTATGAAAACTTGACAAAGTGAACCACAATTCTTTTGAGCCTTTGTAACAAAACTTATTAGGGTCATTGTCAAATGTTTTCATTGCCATTATAAAAAGTTGATAAGGTGAACCACAATTCTTTTAAGTCTTTATAGCAAAACTTATTAAGGTCATAAAGACTCAGTATGGCATTAGACCATCTATTCTCGACCATCTATTCTCGAGGGCCTATGAGTAAGCAAAATAACTTCATTGTCTTACATCTCTGCATGTTGAAGTCACCCCAAAATAACTATTAAGTTAGTAACCCTTTGAAATCTCTCCCCGTCACCCCCCAAAATAGCTAGTAAGTTAGTAACCCTTTGATAATAATAATAAATATGTTTGCCAAGCGCCACACATGGCCTTTGAAATTAAACAAAACCTAAACGATAATGGTTTGTTGGGCTCAACCCATGTCGGATAATGGTTTGGGTCGACATCGAGAGATTAGAGTTGTGGATCCACCTCTACCTTCATCGGGGTTAGAGTAAACCAACCAAATTTCATTAGGATTATTGGACCTCTACCTTCATCGTGGTTAGTGAAAACCAACAAAATTTCTGAAAAAACCAACAAAATTTCTGAAAAATTATTGAACGCTGAAACGGCCACCGATTGAAGAACCAGAGGCTGACGGACGCTTTTTGCTGTTTATAGAAATACAACGTCAGCATATCATAGAATAATTTATAATCGATATATGCCCTCATCCCCCGTCTCTCAAATATATCCCGCATAGAATCAGGAAGAACTGGATAGGCAATCATTTCAAGCCATGGATCACAGGACCAGAGCTCGAATCTCTCGAATTGCTGCTCACCTCGCCCATCCAGAACATTCCCAGGTATAATTGTGATCCATAATTCAATATATAATCTTTTACTCTAACACCCCAAATTATTTGCTCTGTTTTAGCTCTTTAAATGAGTTGCTGTGAAATCTGTGTGGTGGGCAGTTGCAAAATGAAGGAATACTGGAGCGCGTTGATTGCAGATCGAAAGGCGGGGCCTCTGGATTCAAGGTGGCCGTCCTTGGAGCTTCTGGAGGCATTGGGCAACCCCTTTCCATGCTCATGAAAATGAATCCATTGGTCTCAGTCCTTCACCTCTATGATGTGGTCAATACCCCCGGCGTCACTGCAGATATCAGCCATATGGACACCACTGCCGTTGTATGCAAAATTTTAGAAAGAAGGTTTTCTTATTTGCTTGATTATAGGTTTTAATCATGACAAATTTGTGTGTTTTTAGGTGCGTGGATTTGTGGGCAAAGAGCAGCTGGAAGCAGCGTTAGTGGGAATGGATCTCGTGATCATCCCTGCAGGAATTCCGCGGAAGCCTGGGATGACCAGGGACGATTTGTTCAATATCAATGCGGGAATCGTCCGCACCCTGTGTGAAGGGGTAGCCAAGTGCTGCCCCAATGCATTTGTGAATATTATCAGCAATCCAGTCAACTCCACCGTGCCAATTGCAGCAGAGGTTTTTAAAAGAGCGGGTGTCTATAACCCTAAGCGTTTGATGGGAGTTACAGCATTAGATGTTGTTAGAGCAAATACTTTCGTGGTACGCATGCTTATCGTTCCTTTCCACGCTAAGATTTTAGTGGAGTCAGAACCAGCTAATTAGGGTTTGTCTTAACTGAGCCTCATTTAGTTTTATGGAGATATATTAGATTAGGATTCTGGTGTTGCTGAAATTAGCAGTTGCTCTTCCTCGTAACTTATTTTTTTGGTTTTGCCCAATTTGGATATCTGATTGACCCTTTTCAGTAAATTCATAAGAGACATCCGAATATCTGGTATTTTGATTTCAAAGTGCATTAAATCAAAGTGCATTGCTGGGAATGTAAACGAGCTACAAAATTGATAATTGCTTGGCCCTGGTTGAACAGGCTGAAGTTGTGGGTGTCGATCCAAAGGAGATTGATGTTCCAGTGGTTGGTGGGCATGCAGGAATCACCATTCTTCCACTTTTGTCTCAGGTTTGAATTTTGAAATCTAAAAATAATGAATGCTTCTTTTTGTGCTGGTTTGTTCAATGCAATATTTAAAATAATTTCCGACACTAACAGGATAGGTAGGGCTCTATGTTTATATGCTGCATCATTTCCCTAATATGAATTCAAGGCTTTCACTGGTGCTTTTTTCTATTTTGAACTGAAACAAATTGTATGTACTGTGCAACGGCTGTACCCATAAGGCTACTTGAAAGTTGAAACATCTTGCAGCTGCATGTCTTAAATCACCTCTTGTTTTTGCTTTGCTTTTCTTCTTCTTTTTCCTTTCTTGTCTAAAAATATCTACAAGTTCTGAGACTGTCTAATTATCTTCTATCTTACAATTTCATAGGGACTGGTTCTGCCTGTCCTTTAAGAGTAATCTAATTTTGTGTTCCTTTGTAGATATTGCTTCACCATTCTGTCCTGTTTCTGTTGGTTTTTTAGACGGTTTGCAGTGGCTGATATCGTTTTCCCCGTCTTCTAACTGATTTGGGTTTTATTCACTAAATTCCTTGCCCGCAGATGTGGAGAAATGAATCCTTTTCTTTCGTTTCCATCAGCTGACCTGATTTTATCATTCCCCTCATTTTTTGTTGTAATCCCTTCTCTTAAGGCTTTCACTGGTATGTTATAATGTCAATTCTTTAAATTGAAACTAACGTCTAATATCTTCATGCAGGTAAACCCTTCATTTTCTTTTACCAAAGAAGAGGTTGAATACTTAACAAACCGCATTCAAAATGGGGGCACAGAGGTTGTTGAGGTAAGCATTTATCATTTGTCTATTAATTTGTATAAAGTAGAAGGGCATCTAGAGTTCCTATCGTCTTATAATATTTCAACTACTTATTCTCTGCCTGCCAAAATTGATGGTGAATATCTACTAAGCAATCAATCTCTATATGTTTCGTCTTCTGCTGTTTTCTCTAATTCATATTACTTAATGTTGAACCCAGGCAAAAGCTGGAACAGGATCTGCGACTTTGTCAATGGTGGGATTTTCTGAACTATATTACCGTCCATTGTTATTTTGATTGATTTTTCATAATTTCTGCTTTGCAATTCTCAATTCTCAGAGGCAATCTATTTGTTGAATCCAGGCATTTGCAGCAGCTAAATTTGCTGATGCTTGTCTCCATGGTTTGAGGGGTGATGCTGGTGTTGTAGAGTGTGCTTTTGTTGCATCAGAGGTATATAATAATCATGGAGAAAATAAAGATTTGCTTCAAAATATTTGATTATTAATGCTATTGCCTGTTTGATGGTTATTGACATTTGTATAAATTGCAATGCTGATGATAATAGGTAACTGAGCTACCGTTTTTTGCTTCAAAAGTAAGACTGGGTCGTGCTGGTGTTGAAGAAGTTTTCCCTCTAGGACCATTGAGTGCATATGAAAGGTCAGTGAATACCGACTGAAAATGATTTTATATGCAGGCATTGGTACATCTAAATATATTTTCAACTTTCAATTTGAAGAAGAATCTTATTTTTGGGATATATTTGTCTTGGCAGATCTGGGTTAGAGAAGCTGAAGAAGGAACTGCTAGCAAGCATTGAAAAAGGAATTTCATCTGTTGGACAGTAACTGTATACTGGTCTAAGACTATACACAAGTCTGATTGTAGATGATCGTTAGTAAGTACTTTGGTTTTCCTAGTTTTCTATTTTAAGTTATTTTACATGTTATTGAAATACAAAGTAGAGGATACAATGTTATCCTCTTCAATTTAGACCAACATGTCTTTTGTATTGGACAAGGTCTTAGATCAATTTGGCCACAGCCAGTAAATTTTTTCATTTGCAACTGAGATGAGAATAAATATAGGCACTTTTAAGATTACTTTTTTGTTATGTAATTATATTGGACGTTATGAATATTGAAATTGGCATTGGTTAGTCTTGGTCTTTATTTTTGTTGTATGGCCATTGCAAGATAGCTAAATGAAATCCATTAATTTCACTCACTGAAATTGAAATATTTTGTTGCCGGACATCACTCATGTTGGACTATTGATGTTAAATGTGGACTACGGAAATATTGACCAATTTAACCATTATTGATTCTGATATTTCGCTTTTGGTCATCGTTTATTGATCAAAGAAAATATTACAATTCAATTGGATGGTTGTATTATATTTTTATGTCAATATATTTGCAGTTGGACATTTGTCTTGTTGATTGTGGATATTCTGTCACAAGGGTAGAGTGTCTATTTATGTTTTCTTTTCAAGGAAAATGTCATGGGATTTGCCCCAATTCTCTGGAATATCAGCATGGAGGGTGACTGAATGGTCTCCCATCAACAACATACCTTGGATGGATGGTTCAAGTGATGTAACTAACCATTGAGGCTAGAATGTCTACATATCTTATAAAGAGAAATATCAATTTTGTTTTGATTAGATCAGAAAATGTAACCTTAAAAACTTGAAATTTGCGAAATGAGATTAAACAATTATTTGTGGACAATGGAAGTAATTTTTAAAGGCCAATATGAAAAAGGATTTCAGCATGTGATTCTGTTGACGAGTCAAGGTTACTATGTCAAACTGTCATTCTCAATCGTGAGAATTTAGCAGTAGTCATATGATTTTGAAAACAGACAAGATGAAAACGGTAGATTAAAGCTTAATTACCAAGTTCGACTTCAAATTTGATACAATACAAAATTAATTCGAAGATTAAAAAACTAATTTGACAAGAGAATTTGTAAAAAATTCTGATATCCTATCTTTAAATTCCTATTCATCTGATATGAAACAACTTCCATTCAGCCACCATCAAAGTTCAATTCCTCCAAACTATGTATCACAATTTCCAAGCAAATAGATAGAAACTTGAATTCCAGATTCGAACAGAAGCAAAACTGTGAATCACTTATTCAGCCAGCTATCTACTCTTTCCAGGCAAACTAGCTCACACTACCAACTAGCCACACTCGGAAGGCATAGATCGGTAACAGGAGCAAATTTATCACCAGCTTGATTAACGATATTTCAAACACATAGATACTTGATTGGTACATGGATGTTGGGAAAAGGTTTGAAGTCTGATTTTCTTTGGTGCTCCATGCATTAACTATCTTGTATGTTCGAACTACTAGATCTTGTCTCATTATTGAACATGTTTAGGTAAGAGGTTACTACCTGTTTGGGGTTGGCCTTCGCCATAGCTGCCATTAAATTAAAGAGGTGGAACCTTACCTCTCAACGGCCCGGCCCAGAAGATGTTGGAATAATGCAGAAATGATAGGCAGATTGACAGGGATTGAGTTGATGTGTACTTTCTATATTTAGCATGGTTTGGTTTGAGATCCACTTTTATTGGATCTATGATCTGGGTTGTTATGATGTTTGTCATCTATATATTGTAACCATTTCTTCATCAATAATTGAATTGGTTTGGCCTTCCTTTGTGTATGAGAGTGAGCCTTTGTGCTCAGCTCCACACTGTCTCTCTGTTTCTGTTAAGTTGGTATCAGAGCCGTTGCGGCCTGTTGTGAAGAGCCTGATTTGCCTGTTGTGAGAGCCTTCGTGTCCTGCTGGGAGAAGCCATTCACGGCTGTGAGAATCCTGAGAGCCTGCTGAGAAAGTTGTTTCTTTGTTGTTGTGAGAACCCTTGTGGCTCACCATGAGTGTTGTGATTGCCTGGAGATTTGTGGAGATTTGTGCTGCAGGTTGCATGAGTGTTGGGTGCAGTTGGAGAAGAAGGATCGTTGGAGAACAGGTTGTGACTACATTTGGCACCTGTTGTTCGTTGTTGCGTGAAGAATTATAAAGAAGCTGTTGCCACTGTGGACTGCCGTTAGTATTGAGGACGCAGAGGTTTATGAACAGAGGCACGTTCAAGTGAAGAAGCTGTCTGCTGAGAAGAAGTTGCCCAGAGAACACCGAGATCTGAAGAGCCTCGTCCAAGCTGTGAAGAACCCTGCGCTAAATCGCTGGGATTTAACTGCCGTTTGCAGCGTGTGAGGAGAGCTGGGCCTGTGCTGCCTGCTACTGGGGTGAAATCGCTGCCTGCAACTCTTGTCTGTTGGTAAAGAACGAAAAGAAGGCACCCGCAGTGAGGA
This sequence comes from Pseudotsuga menziesii, assembly GCA_001517045.1. Classification (NCBI taxonomy): domain Eukaryota; kingdom Viridiplantae; phylum Streptophyta; class Pinopsida; order Pinales; family Pinaceae; genus Pseudotsuga; species Pseudotsuga menziesii. The sequence goes on along the minus strand of LPNX010925576.1, from coordinate 163,564 downwards.
GTCACTGCTTCAGATCTTGGTGGGGTCATCCTGCTAAAGATTGATCCATTTATGTTGCACGATCTTGCTGGGAAAGCCTGCGCTGCCCAATCATCTTTTGATAAGAAATCGCTGCCTGTATTGAAGAGGAAAGATCGCTGCCCATGTGAAGAGAAGAAATCGCTGCCTGTATTCTGCTTGACCAGCGGGCGTTGCAAAGGTGAATTTTTTTACTGATTGATTTTTTTTTATTCTCCCTCTCAGATTAAGTGAAATGGCTGCCACCGCTCAACAACAATTGGCTGATACATACATCAATGAAGCCTCCAAATTAAATGGAGAGAATTATGTCAACTGGAAATTCAAGTTGCAGACTGTTCTTGAATTATTCGGTGGCTGGACGATTGTGAATGGCACTGAATTGAAGCCCACAGATCCTGTGTTAATCCCAGATTGGAACAAAAAGGAAGCCAAAGGCAAGGTGACTCTGCGAATGTCTGTGCAATACAAGATTATCCCTCACATCAGAAAATGTGACACGTCTAAAAAGAAATGGGATACGCTTAAAACACTATATGAAACAACTGATGCAAATCGCATATTGTTTCTGAAGACCAAATTGCTGTCAATTAAGATGGAAGCAAATGAAGGGGTAAGTAAATTTATTTCTCGCATCAAAGATTTGAGTGATAGCTTGGCAGCTATAGGTGAAGCAGTAGATAGTACTGATCAAGTAACTATTGCCCTGAAAGGTTTGCATTCCAATTACAAAGTGTTTATTTCAGCACTTGCAGCAAGAGAAAAACCCCCAAATTTTGAAGAACTCACAGGTATTCCGCTTCAAGAAGAAGAGAGGATGAAAACTTATGATCACGAGGCTCAAGGTTCTGATCTTGCATTGATGGGAAGAGGTCGATATATGCACATAGGCAAACCATGGGGCAGGCCATGGAATGGAGACAGAGGCAGCTCATGGAATTGAGATAGAGGCAAATAGTGGCATGGAGATAGAGACAGATCGTGGAATGAAGACAGAGGCAAATTTCACTCAAAACATAAAGGTATGGTTCAGACTGATCATTCTAGAAATAATGTAGATGGTCATTATTGGGACAAACCAGGACACCTCAATAGAAATCATTATCAGAAGAAATATTATAGAGGTAGAAGCTACAATGGAAACCACAATGCAAATCATAATGGGAATTTTGCAAACACAGACACTCCTGAAAATGAATTTAGAAATCTGAGATTATTTATTTCCGAGGATGCTTTGTCTGCCGAGACAGATGATAAGAATGCGTGTTTCATAGATTCAGGTGCATCTGCACATATGTCTTGTAGGAGAGAATGGTTCGAAGAATATAATGAGAATCTTAATGACACTCACATCTATCTAGGTGATAATAGGTCACTCAAAGTTCAAGGTTATGGAAAAGTAAAGGTGAAATTATCTAATGGTGAATTGAAACAAATACATAATGTTATGTATGTTCCTAGTATTAAAAAGAATCTTATTTCTGTTTCAACCATAACCGAACATGACCTAAAGGTAGAGTTTGGCAAGTACCAATGTCATATTAAAGACATTCGAGACCACTACAAGACTGTTGCTACAGGTTCAAGGTGTGGAGGACTATATAAGCTAGATGTGTGCAAAGACAATTATCAAGCATTGGCATCCACCATCATCACTACAGAGGAACTCTGGCATCAAAGGTATGGACACATTAATCATCATGATCTTATGCTGCTTCAGAACAAATTTATGGTTGAAGGTCTACCTGTTATAAAGAATGTGCATTTAGAATGTAGTGCTTGTGCACTTGGAAAACAGCACTGAGATGCATTCCCAATACATCAAGAGAAGAAACAAACTGATATGCTTGAATTAATCCATACAGATGTATGTGGACCTATGCAGACTAGATCATTAGGAGGTGCATCATATTTTCTAACATTTATTGATGATAGATCTAGATACACATGGGTCTATTTTATAAGAAGAAAAGGAGATGTCTTTGAATATTTCAAGGAGTTCGGAATGATGGTCGAAAAGCACACAGGAAAATGCATTAAATTTCTCAGATCTGACAATGGAGGGTAGTACGTGTTTGGAGCTTTCAAGAAATACTATAAGGAGAATGGAATCCAGCAACAATTTACAGTATCCCACACTCCTCAGCAAAATGGTGTAGCCGAGCGAAAGAACAGGACACTAGTTGAATGTGCTCGCAGTATGCTCCAAGGTAAGAACATGTCGAATGGTTTTTGGGCTGAAGCTGTTAATACTGCTGTATATTTGAAAAATAGAAGTCCAACAAAGAAATTAGATCTGCAAACACCATTTGAGGTCCTTTATGGATATAAACCTGAAGTTAAGCATTTACGAATTTTTGGTTGTAAAGCTTTTGCACATATACCAAAAGATGATAGAAGGAAACTAGATGCTAAATCCTTTGAATGTATCTTTGTTGGATATCACAATGATCATAAAGCTTATAAGCTATTTCACCCTAGCTCACATAATTAAATTGCAAGCAGAGATGTAGTGTTCCATGAACATGCAGATACAAGTGATAAATATGGCCAAGGACACAGTTCTACTAATGAATATGTGAAATTAAATTCCATCATTCAGTAGCAGGAAGTGGAACATCCACAAGAAAAGGAGCAGGAACAGAGTAGCAGAAGCAATGGAAGCAGCACCAGCCACAGTCAAAATAGCAGAAACAACATGAGCACTTCTATCAGTTCAGATGAAGATACAGCAGAAAGTAGAAGGATAATGGATGGTACCCTACAGGCAATATAGGACCAAGAAGGTCATCAAGACAGATTCGTCCTCCTTCAAGGTACGATGACTATGCTTTAATGTCCAATGCAATGAATGAACCAATGAATTATAAACAAGCCAAAGATAATGAAGAATGGGTTGAAGCTATGAATGAAGAATATAACTCCATTATGAAGAATCAGACTTGGGAATTAACAGAATTACCAGAGAACAAAACACCCATAGGATGTAAATGGCTATTTAAACATAAGCTTAAATCAGATGGTAGTATTGACATATTTAAAGCAAGACTAGTTGCCAAAGGTTATGCTCAACAGGAGGGAATTGACTTTGAGGAAACTTTTGCACCAGTAGCAAAACTAAATACAATTAGAATTCTGGTTGCATTAGCTACAGCTCATAATTGGAAGATCCATTAATTAGATGTAAAATCTGCTTTCTTGAATGGTGAACTAAAAGAAGAAGTGTACTTAGTCCAACCTGAAGGCTTTGTACAGAAAGGTCAAGAGCATCTTGTATGTAAGTTAAAGAAAGCTATCTATGGAGTGAAACAAGCTCCTAGGTCATGGTACATAAAGATCGATACCTTCTTTAATCAGAAAGGCTTTGCGAAAAGCAAAAGTAATCCTAACCTTTATGTGAAGAATGATAAGGAAGGAAATGTTTGCTTAATATCTTTATATGTTGATGATCTTATTATCACAGGAAATGCATGTAAGTTGTTTGCAGAAATCAAAAATCAATTGTCACAGGAATTTGAAATGAAAGACCTTGGTGAACTTCACTATTGTTTGGGACTTGAAGTATGGAAAGAATCTGGTAAAACTATGATCACTCAAAGTAAGTATGTGAAGGAAGTATTGGGCAGATTCCATATGAGTGATTGCAAAGAATCAGTAATTCCTTTAGAACAAAATGTGAAGCTATGCAGTCAAGATGGAACAAAAGAAGCAGATGGTTCTCTGTATAGACAGTTGGTGGGAAGTCTGAATTATCTCACTACTACAAGGCCAGATATATCATATGCAGTCAGCATTCTTAGTCAATTCATGACTAAGCCAAATGAAAGCCATTGGAAGGCTGCAAAGAAGGTCCTTAGATATCTGAAAGGGACAATGAACTTTGGTCTTTTATATACTGATAAGTTTGATGTTCAATTGGCAGGATTTTCTGACTCTGATTGGGCAGGAAACGTTGATGACAGAAGGTCTACTATAGGATATGCATTCAACATTGGATCCGGGGTCGTAGCATGGAGTAGCAAGAAACAGCCAACTGTTTCTCTATCATCCACAGAAGCTGAATATAAAGCCATGTCTAGTGCTACATGTGAAGCTGTTTGGTTGAGGAGGATTCTTGAAGATGTTGGAGAAAAGCAAGCAAAACCCACAAAATTACATTGTGACAATCAAAGTGCAGCCAAGCTGGCACACAACCCAGTTTATCATGCAAGGACAAAACACATTGAGCTGCGACACCACTTTGTTAGAGAAAAGATTGAATCTAAGGAAATTAAACTTATGTATTTTAACACAAGTGATAATGTTGCTGATATATTTACAAAACCCATTGGCAAAATTCACTTTGAAGTCCCTAGGCAGAAATTAGGTGTTGTAGAAAATCCATTTCTACATTAAGGGGGTATGTTGGAATAATGTAGAAATGATAGGCAGATTGACAGGGATTGGGTTGATGTGTACTTTCTATATTTAGCATGGTTTGGTTTGAGATCCACTTTTATTGGATCTATGATCTGGGTTGTTATGATGTTTGTCATCTATATATTGTAACTATTTCTTCATCAATAATTGAATTGGTTTGGCCTTCCTTTGTGTATGAGAGCGAGCCTTTGTGCTCAGCTCCACAGTGTGTCTCTGTTTCTGTTAAGTGAAGAGGCCCCGGGAGAGACCTCATTCACTAGAGGCTTGGTATGACGAATTCTGCTGGAACAACCATTTCCTTACCCATACACAAGGCAGAATGGTGTATACTTTGTTAGCTTTTTAGAATATATAATTGTTTCACCATCTTATTTGTTTCACATAGTAACCAATGGATCGAATTCTGTCGAACAGTTCGTCAAACAAATCATATTTTCGGATTCACATACTGATTCAACTGAATTTGATAGCTATGGATTGAAGGCTTTGTTTTATGTCTTCAACATTTCTGGAGAATGAAATGCAAGTAATAGTTTTAGAAAAGCTTCATTAACAGTTTAAGATAAAATAAAGAAATCAGATTTCAACCCCAGGTGATATTTGAATGCCTTATGGCAATAATTATGCCGACATTGCATTTCCTTGTCTTCACATAATCGTCGTGGGTTTTATTGCATGGGTAAGATTCTGACATTAATTAAAGCTTTCACCCTTCTGGAAAATCGATACCACAAAATGGGTTAAAAGCATTTTTAACTGATAAATATCTGAAACTGAGATAAAAAGCATATGTTTTGATATTGTAACTATTTATCAAGATTAGTATGTAATACAACATATCTGAAGGCATCTGAATGAGTATGAATTTGGGGAACAAAGCATTTCTCACTCATCAATATCAGAAAATTGGATCAGAAAGAATATATTTTGATATTGTAAATAATCTATCCATTAAAACAGGTATGTATACGATACATTTATGTATCCATTAAAACAGGTATGTATACCATACATTTATGTAAACAATATATTTGAAGACATTGTAAATAAGCTATCCATTAAAACAAGTATTTATACAATACATTTATGTATACAATATATTTAAAGACATTGTAAATTGTCAAATTCAGTATGGGAACTAAAAAACTCTCAAGGAGAGTTGGTGTCGGGAGATAAGGCCGGCAATCGATTTCTTCCATGGTATTTTTGCAAAACCTCCATTTGCTAGTCTTCTAAGTTAGTTAAAAGTCATCAAACACTTTCCTCGTCTCTTTGGGGAGGAGGCCTTTACAAAGATTGGAGATCGGATTGCGTTGGAGGAGGTAAATAACACTTTGTTGCATTTTACTAAAGACAAAAGTCCCGGCCCTGATGGGTGGACGGTTGATTTTCGATTTGCTAGGTCATGGGATTATTGTTGTGGTGGACGAGTCTAGATCGACAGGGGGGGTTCTTGGCATCTTGAATTCCACTTATATTACCCTTATTCTAAAGAAGGACAAAGCAAAGAGTTTTTGTGATCATCGTCCTATCTCTTTGTGTAATTTGTTGTGTAAGATCATTTCTAAAATCATTGTTGAAACACTGAAGCCCTCACTGGATAAGTATATATCCGAGAACTAGTTTGGTTTTCTGCTGAATCCTCAACTACAGGATGTTGTTGGTATAGCACAGGAATGCTTGCATTATTTGAAGCTGAGTAAGAGAAAGGATTTTATACTTAAATTAGACTTAGTGAAGACTTATGATTGTCTTGATTGGTCCTTTCTTAGATTAATTCTTCTTCAGATTGGCTTACCTTATGACATTACTTCCTGGATCATGAGATGTGTTATATTTGCCCATTTCACAGATTTAATCAATGGATCGCCTTCTCATACTTTCTCGAGAAGTAGGGGAATTAGGCAGGGTTGCCCTTTGTCTCCATACCTCTTCATTCTTGCTATTGAAGGTCTCAGTCTCCTTATGAGGAATGCTATGTAAAACAAGGCTATTAAAGGGGTGATGATTGCGGGAACCATAGACCTTTTTCGTCTTATTTTTTTGATGATGTCCTATTATTTGGGAACGGTTCGGCAAAGGAGAGGTGATCCTTCACATATATTCTCTCTCTGTTTTGTGAATCCTCCGGTCTTGAAGTAAGTAAAGAAAAATATTGCTTTATTTTTTCAAATGTTGATGAAGCTGTGAGGCTGGATGTTGTTGATTTACTTAGTTATAAAATGGTGGACTTTTCAGTTCGTTTTAAATACCTTGGATTTAGCCTTAAGTCATGTGGGTATTCTCCGAAGGATTGGAAGTGGTTGTTACAAAGAATCTCTTGGAGAATTAGTTGCTGGTCTTTTAGATATCCTCGTTGGGAGGTAGACTCACTCTGATTAAATTTGTTTTACAAACCATACTAGTGTTCTGGTTCTCCTTATTCAAAATTCCGAGTATGATTACTTCCTTTATTAGAAAATTGATTTTTCATTTCCTTTGGGCTGGAAGACTGGATGCTAGTAAGCTCCACTTATGTTCTTGGGAGATTTTATCGCAATCTCTTGTTTATGGAGGGTGGGGAATCAAATGTTTATCAAGTTTTAATCAAGCTCTACGCGCCAAAAGTCTTTGGCGGTGTCTATTCAATCCGAGACTGTGGGACAGGGTCATTAGAGCTAAATATCTGAACCAGATGAGTCCAGATCATTGGATCATAAATTTCAAAAAGAAGCCGCGAAACTCCTTGTGTATCTAGAACAGTGTTTTGCATGGTTTCACTTTAGTAAATTATGCTATTGAATGGGCTGTTGGTAGAGGCATTCAGGCTAACATTGGGTTGGATCCAATTGTGGGTCTTAAGGAGGGCTACAGGCTATTGAGGAGGCTAATTTCGATGCTTCATGCAAAGAATATTGCGGTTCTTCAGCAAGTATGGAAGGAGGGCCCTAGTGATCATTTCAAGTGGTCGTCGTCATGAGACTTAGAACTGGAAGGTAGTTACGAGGAAGAATGGAGCAAGTATATGGCAGCTCTGAATCATGCAAGTATTACTCTTTCCTCTAGTCCCGAGATGTTAGTTTGGAGAAGGAATAAAGTAAATGGTTCGGTTACGGTTAAATGGGCTTATGAATTGATTTTCAAATTCGATTCAAGGGTTAGTTTCTACTGGTGGTTCAAGTGGATTTGGAAGGCTCAATGTCTGTTTAAGGTTAAACTCTTCATATGGTTGTGTTTGAATAGTAAGATCCTCACCTGGGATGTTCTACAAGTTAAAGGTTTTTATGGACCTAACATATGTATCATGTGTAAATCTAATGAGGAAAATGTCTAGCATTTGTTTGGCCCCTGTCCATTCTTTATGAATATTTTGAAGGAAGTGAGCAGTCATTATGATTTCTCTGTTAGTTGGGATGGCAAAATCTTGAATGATAACCTTTACCTTTGGTACACAAAGGAGAAATTTTTAAGCTCTCTTCCCTTTTTTGTATTATGGGAATGTTGGAAGGCTTGCAATAGAGAACTATTTGAAGGCGCTAAAGGTGATCATGTGATTGTAGTCTCCAGAATTTTGGGTGCCTTCCCGGAGTGGCATAAAATGAAGCATATAAAGAAGCCATGGTTTTTACAAATTCCCATTTATTCTTTGGCTCACCTAGTGGGTTATTTTGATGGCACAGCCCAGGAAGATATTTGTGGAGTTGGTTTTGTTTTAAATTTAAGTCCCCAGGTTGTAATGTAAGGATGGATGAAAGCGGGGTGATGTACCAACTCTAGATTCGAGCTCTTGGCAATTTGGGGAATATTTTTTCAGTCAAAGGCATGTGAAGTTGAGGAAGTGTTGATTGTAGGGGATTCCCAAGTTATCATTGGTTGAGCTAATGGGGATTCAAACTTTCACTCTCTCATTTTGGAACATTGGAAGCTGAAAGTTACCAGATTGATTTCATCTTTCGAAAGTATTTCCTTTTAGCATATTTATCATGAACACAATGTAGAGGCCGACATACTGTCAAAGGTTGGGATAGGAAAAATGGATGGTATCATCCATTATGAGGTCTGACATAACTCTGTTCTCTCTTTGACATGTGGTTTGGACACTACTTGAGGATTTTCCACCCAACGGTTTTGGTCCTTTTTCCAGCTTCCAGTTTGTAGTCATATTTCACAGTTAGTTAGTAGCTATGAGTTTTAGGGAGGACTGTTTATATGTGCATACTATGAATGTTAAGTGATCAAGATTATCCAATCCCCCCTAGCTGATGTTTCAGGGCAAGAAGGTCCATTTTGACTATAGTCTTTGTATATCTTGGTTTCAACTTTCTTAATATTAAGTTAAACTCTTTTTTTGCTTTGAAAAAAAAATTATTCATCAAAATATGTATGTATGTAAATATAATATATTTGAAGGCATATGAATGATTAAAATTTGGTTGATGGTGAGGAGAAAAGTTTTGCATTTTGAGAATTTAAAAGACGATCCAATCTCATCATCAAAATAGGTATGTATGCAAATACAATATATTTGAAGGCATCTGAATGATTATAAATTTGGTTGATGATGATGAGATAAGTCTTATATTTTTGGAATTTAAAAGACGACCTAATCTCATCATGAGGTATGCAGAGAGGAAATTAGCCACAACTTGCACTTCCACATCCTTTTAGGTGCTTTACTGCAATGTTAATTATCATATATTGTTGGCATCGTAGTTTTGACTACTGCCCTCTAGCAGTTGAAGCAATTCAAGTGCACGAGGATGGGACTTGAGATTTGCATTTAACATTTTGAGCCAATGAGGATGGAACATGTTCTATGTTCATAGATGGTACTATCTCACGTGAGCCACTTTGTTATTATATGTTGTTTTGTCTCCACTGTATTCTCATGTAAATCTACACCAGTAGATATGCCTAATAATTATAGGCCTCCTAGTCTTGTTATTGTTAGATGACTCTTTGTTTGGACTGGTGTTATTCCAATCTTATGTCTCCAAACAGTGCATGCTGCCATTTACTCAATAAATTTGCGCAAAATCCAAGATGATTAGCACACAAAAGACTTCCTTTTGGGATAAGTTTTACATTATTTAAAACTTTCCCAAGAGATTGATTGCATCATAGTGAGTCATAGGTAATAAGCTGCCATGGATCTCCTTGTTTGCAATGGAGGCTTAAAGATGGAAGACTGAGGAGTTGTCTACTCCTACAAACTATGTAGAAAAACCAATATCCAACCATTCCTTTTCTTCTCAAATATGCATATATAAAATCTCAATTTGTCCGTCCTAGTTGCTTGAGAAAGAGGAAATAAAACTCATTAAAGGAAAAACTCAACATACACACTAGGCAAGATCTCCTTTTTAGCTTTGGGAGTCTTTTTCCCTTTTTGTTTCATTTTTTGGATTTAGAAATTTTTTTGTTTGTTTTCCTTTTAACAACAAATGTATACTCTTCATTCTTTCTTTGCATGCATATATAATATTCCAAAGTCAAAGTCAAGCTCTTAGGAATTTAACAAACCATGAAAAATGCCAGATATACGTAAGATATCAAATTAGGTTTTGGAGTGGTCAAATTTAGCATATGGAATCAAGGTTTGGAAAATTAAGCTTGGTAAGAATAACCATTAAACATAACAATTGGAATTAGATTTTTGAAAAGTAATTTTAGGATTTTGGCCTAAGCAAATTTCATAAGCTGATGCAAATGGAAACCCTTCAACAAGTTGCCACCTATCACATTGGGAGAACCATACACCCGCTCAACACCACTCTTTCACAATCAGGACCTTAAACTACGCCAACACCTCTTGATTAGAACCATGACATTTATCTTGTACATGCCATACATAGAAATTTCTAATTATAGACATGCTCCAAAAAATAGTGTTTGTTGAGAAAACAAAATGAAAAAGTGAGAAAGATTGATTTTGAAGGAAAGAACACCAATTTAGCTTCTTGCAAAAAAAATTGGTCTCTCTTGAATTGTTTTTTTTACAAGAAGCATGAATGTATGAGTATCGATGTCATTTGTACCCCTCGATCTCGGGTTCCTTGAAAAACAACCACTAAAAGTAGTAGTAATGGACTATGTTGGCTTTGGAAATAACTTTCCATATGATTCAATGTTTGGATCAATAAACAATGTAACTAATGCAATTGAATCTTCTTGAATTTTAACCCTCTAGTAATGGACACAATTGGGGGTTAATACATAGCAAGTGCTCTCTCAAATGACATGTTGGATCTATTTTGCCCAACATTATATGTGCACATGTTTAATCTTTGTAAGCTAGAGTAGGTTGATCTTGTTTGGACACCTTATGTAGTGGTTTTATCATAATGACATCTTGAACTTGGTTGAGCTTATAGGATTTTGTGCATTATCAATAAGGAGTACATTGTGAATATCATCACAGATTTCACCCACTAGTGTGTCCTCATCTATGACAACAAAGACATCAAATCGATATATTTATTCCTTCATTTTCAATAATATCAATGTCTTTTTCTTTCATAGGATTAACTTAAACTCCAAGAGCCTCACCATTGCTAGTACAAGTTGCGCATTTAGACTTCAATTACAAACAAAGAAATTTAGTTAGTTTCAAAATATTAAAACATTTGGAACTTAAAAAAAGACATGTTTTGTCTATCTTACCAAGGATTAATATTTGATTCCCCTTCCAAGTGCCTAAGTTCTAAGCAATGTTTTTTAGTTGTTGACCTATACTAGATAATAACATTTATCATTACTAATTTAGGAAATTTGGAATCATATCGAGATGAGTTTTTATGATGGTTTGTATGTGTAGAATAATTATATTCATCAAGATCAATATTCATTGCGAGAGCCCAAGATTCTTTGATTGATTCCTCCATATACACCTCTAGAATGCATCCAACAACACCTCTATTATTATTATTTGACATTATTTATTTCAGCAAAATATTCAACCTAAAATTAGTATAACAAACACACATTAAAAAATTTCACATATAAAGAATTCAAAATAATATATACAAATTTCATTTAATTTTTTTTTGAATATATAAAAGATTAATGTGAATATATAAAAGATTAATGAATTGAATAATGTATTCTTCAAGAATACTGAATTGAATTATAGTAAGAGTAGAAAAATTTACTACTATTTTTTTGCTTAATCCAAATTCTCTTGAAAAAAAATCATAACTTTCTCACCATTGTTTTTTAAAACATAAAAAAATATATTTATTTATTATGTTTTATTATTGTATTCATCTCAAGACTTCTTTTTGATTTGATAAAAAAGAAAGTTCATTAAACAATGTGACATTGATATTGATGTAGTGGCAAAAATAAAAGTAAAAAAATAAATATTATATCATTTAATTTATTTTTTGTTTATTAAAAGAGTCGAAGAGTCATAGAGTTGTAGAGAAGAGTGATTTGTTGATCTATTAGTAACTTTGGAATGTATTCACTTGTATATCTTATATTGTACCTCGCTGTTCCTATCAGGAGAATAATTTGTATTTCATTATATCTTGATGTTTCTATCAAGAGAGTCATTAATATAATAAAGTCATATAAATTCATTGAGGTTAATCCTCCGTTGTAAGTCGGGGCAATAGTCCCCACAATTGAGTTAAGGTTAACCCTCCTTGTTGATCGGAGGATAAAGTCCCTACAGTTGAGGGGCACTAGGGTTGTTAGACTCTCCTAGAGATGTTGGCCCTGGTAAGTAATTGTAAAAGTCAGAAACTAGTATAAATAGAGAGTGAGACTCTCTATTTGACACACACTCACTCAACTGGGGCGCATGAGTGAGAGAAGGAAGTGCTCACACAAGCGAGAGAGAGAACAATTGCTGGAGATCATCCTTTGTCTTTGGGTTTTATTACTGCCATTGGTGCTCATTCTATCTCTAAGGAAGTTGCGGGGTTTTCTCCTTTATGGTTTTCTCGAGGAAAATCTTTGTGTCTCTATCGTCTCTTGTGATTGATTGATGTGCATGTTATTCTCCCAGATAAGATCCTAAGATCATATTGCTTAAATGATAAAAATCTAACATGGTATCAGAGCTAACCTGACAAGAAGACATTGTGCAGCTGTAGAAGCTAGGGATTCTTAATTTTTGGGTCTCTCTCCACAATCCATCAGCAAAAGAAGGCTAGTCTAACTCTCCATTGAAGGGCGCATCTTTCTGTTGAAGCATAATTTGATTTCGGGCATTTTTAGTTTTTGTTGCGGGAAATTAGGGATTTTTACAGAAGATGAATTTTTGAGTGAGCTCGGCATAGGATTTCTCTCCTCATCAAAATTGAAATTTAGAGACCAAGGTTGAGATTTTTGGTTGGGTAAAACTCCAGGAAAGTCAAGCCCTAGTTTGACACCAGGCCTGAAAAACCTAAAATACTAAAACTGATAGTTTTGGTAAATTCATTATATCTTAGGATTGAAGAAGTCTCAGGGGCCGAAAGTTTCACAGGTCGAAGATACAATTCTGATGTACCCTGTGTAAAATTTTTTGCCTCAGATTCACTACATTCCGGGAGATATGATTCCTCCAAATTATGGTTCCATCCTCTTCCAGGATTCATCCCTAAACATGACACCTAGGGAGAATTGATGTATCTTGGGCTACGAAGGTCCAAATGAAATTTCGTAAGAAGTTCCAGATAGAAAACAGACTTTATTTTCTGTGGTAAGCGTTTTTAACCCCGAAGGTGAAACAATGACACGTGGAAGTCTGTACAACTTCGCTATGCTGAACAGTCCTGAAACAAGTCACCTTGGGAAAACGTTTATAAGTCCCAATTGGAGAAACCAATTCTTCTCAAACCTGCGGTGTTGGAAAGAAGACAAAAGAGGCTAACTCAATGAAAAGTTTCAGACATAAAGGAGTAGTACTTTCAAAGATACCGCAGAAACAATATCATGCATTTTTGTAGAGGAATTGGAAAACTAGGGCTTCCTGTTCTGGGAGTTTCCATCCATTGTTTTCAGAAAAGGAGTACATTGGAAAGCTCTCCTTGAAGAGGCCCATCTTTCTATCCAATCATATCTAAAAGATTCCAAGTTTTGAAAATTAGGGTTTCTCTCACAAACCCTAGATCAGCTAGATCCGGAACCAGGACGAACACCTCAAATCGGTAAGATCTAATATTTTGCTATTTACATTTGAGGTTTTCATTTCAAAATGACTTGTCACACCAGCTTGATGACAAGCTTGGTGAAGCTGAAAACTTCCAAGCATGGAAGTATAAGTTGTCACTGGTTCTTGAAGAAAATGAATTGGACACATAAGTGGAGAGGTTCCAACTCCAGAGGGAGATGAGGCTAAAGCCTTACACAAGAAGAACTTGGTCAAGGCCAAGAAGATCATTGCTGATTCAGTCAAGGATCACCTTATACCACAAGTGTCTTCCCTAAAGACACCTAAAGAGATGTTTGATTCCTTGACCAAGCTATTTGAAGGGAAGAACATAAATCAGAAGATGACTTTGAGAAAACAATTGGAGAATGTGAAGATCCAGAATGCAGAGACCATACAATCATACTTTACAAGGGTCTCTCAAATCAAAGAACAACTTGAAGCTGAAAGAAGGAGTCTACCCACGAAACAAATAAAGATAAGTATTCAATTGTCATTTCATGATATTATGTTGTTATGCATTTGTTTATATTCAGTTGATGTATTATGCATGATAGAATGTTTACATTAATGATAATATATATGCATGTGATGGGTATGTAGCTCATGGTGCTATACAACTCTCCATTGCTACTTATCTAGAATGAAACCTCTTTGCTGACATATTGGATTAGTGCACAATCTCAATGTTGTCTTGGTAGAGATGGAAGGCATCTAGAAAGTTTTCGTAAGATATGGATGAATCTTGTATTGGCTAAAATAGTTGCATGATTATATCTTGATGCAAAATAATTGTTCATTATATATCTTATGAAATGTTTCTAACCATGCAACTAATGCATTTGATTTGTAGAAAATATCTCATACAATCGCCTACAAAAGAAAGATGAGACTTGTTAGGAAGAACAAGTGACGACAGTTTAAGAAATAATCCAAAATAAAGAATAGTATGACAAGACTTCAAGAGGCCTCAGACACAGTGTAGTTATGTGACATTGTTGAGCGAAATCATTTTTGTAGAGCCTTCTAGCTATGAATAAGTAGCCAAGAAGAAAGGGAAGGAGAGTACCAGTTCAAGAAGAATGATGTCTAAGATGCGGTATCGAGACCTAAAGAGAAGTCTGTGGGATAGAAGGCAAGATTCGTAGCATGAGGCTTCTCACAGAAAGAAGGCATAGACAACGAAGAGACATTTGCAACCATTGAAAGTTAAGACACATGACAGGCAGAATCATCTGTGCAAAATTAAAGATGGTCTTGTACGAGCTCAGAAGGCACCCATGGGATAACACATACATGAGGAGCTTGAAGATCACCTAGAGTGATGAAAATCTTAACCTTTACTACAAGGTTAAAGATGAAAGCCTATAGAGGATGACAAGCTCATAGATGGGTGTGAGAAGAACTTTTGAAAAAGGTTCAAGATAGAGGATCTTGGTATCCAGTGACCCTAGATGGATACATGGAATATTAGTAGCAGAGGAAGCTACTTGTCACACTGGTACAGAATGTTTCAATACATAGAATACGAAAGGAAGAAGGAGAATGATGCTCCACTTCAGAGGGAGTGACTGCAGAAGATCTTGAGTTTCAACATGGTACGACAAGATGGAAAACTTGCTGATGGCTCTAGGATTTACTGATAGTAAAGTAAATTCCAACCTTTGCTTCAAGGTTGAAGGCGGAAGACTAGTGATGCTATTGTTATATGTCGATGATCTGTTCTTGACAGGAAAATAAGAAATCTTTAAAGTTGCAAGAAGGAGACTTGTTGTTGAGTTCGAGATGAAGGACTTGGATATGATGCACTACTTTCTAGGCATGGAGGTGTGGTAGAATGCGGATGGAATCTCCCTAGGACAAGGGAAGTATGCAGTAGAGATCCTGAAGAGGTTCAAGATGATGGAATGCAAGGCCATGACCACACCTATGGTATTGAACCTGAATCTATTGAGTGTTGCTTCATCAGAGTTGGTTGATGCCACGATATATCGTTAGATGATTTGTTCCTTGATGTACCTAACGAATACGAGACTAGATATTTGCTTTGCTGTGAACACATTGAGACATGTTCACTTGATGGTTGCAAATCATGCAGTGAGGTACAAATGAGTATGGGCTCAAGTATGAAGTGAATCAGAAGACTAACCTGGAGGGTTATGTGGATTCAGATTGGGCAGGCAATGCCATTGATAAGATGAGCACTTTGGGGTGCTGCTTCAGTATGAGATCAGGTGTAATCTCTTGGGTTAGTAGGAAGGAGTCCTGCATTGTGCTAAGAACAGCTGAGAGAGGAGCAGTGAAGCTCCAGTTTGTGATCCAGATCAAGATCTCTTGAAAGAGGGAGTTCTAGCATAGCCGGTGAGACAGGTTGTCTTAGCATAAAATCCTGGCGAAGCTCGCAGGTGGCTCAGACGTAAAACCATCCTGTAGGTTGTCCTTGGATGTAATCGATCCTGGTGAAGCTCATTAGAGGAAATTTGGGGTCTAAAGC
>LPNX010925576.1:125034-141170 GCA_001517045.1 Pseudotsuga menziesii | reverse complement strand
TAAAGAATGGTTTATCGCAGCGCTGCTCCCTCATATCAGAATGCCACTAATGCAACAGAAACTCACTACTCAAGATGAAGCGCTGGAGATGGCAATGAAACTAGATGCTTCACCTTTAGCAGAAACCAGTACAGGGATGACAACTCTACAGACCCAGTTGGTGATTAGTGACAGACGTAAAAGAGTCCTTAAACAGCCTATCCAAAGTTGACATTGTAAAAGAGTCCTTGACATTGTTTGCATACTATGCCTTGATCTCTTCATGAGGTTGCAGTTGCATAATTGTTCTTGTAGCATTAATATTTTGTATACGAAGGAGAGCTATCAAATCACTAATTTTATTAATCACATCTCCTTGTACTTGATTATTAAATAACACATTATACAAACAAACTTGTTTTTTTTTGCATAAAAAATTTCAAAAACAACCCGCGAATTGAAAAGTAGTGCTACCAGTAGTACAATTATTTTATGAGGCTAAAATTATGAATTTTTGGAAACTTTGGTCAACATTGATGCAGTCAAAACCCTAGATCAACCCATGAATTGAAAAATGGTGTTGCCGATATCACCCTTGGGAGGGGGTAAAATTACGACTTTTAGAAATATCGGCCGGTGTTGACATAAACAAAACCTTAAATTAACGCCTCAATCAAAACATGGTGCCATCGGAGACACTCCTTTCATCCGTTGAATTACAATTGCATTCATTTTGAAACCATACATGACGTAAGATACAAATTTGATTTTATTCTTTTTTTAAATAACTTAAAAATAAACAAGAAAGAGCCCAATTTCAATTAAAAAATATAATTTTCTTGAAAAATAACTTAATGAATTTGAAAAAGCAAATTTAAAAAAAAATGCATTAAAAAAATTAAAATGTGCAATTTTTAAAAATATATTTGAAATAAAAAACAAATATTTAAAGAAATAAATAAAATTAAACAAATATAAAAACAAATTAAAAAAATAAATTAAAAATTAAAAAACAAAAAGTTAAAAAAAGAAACTTTTAAAGCCACAAATATATTAAAATACGTTTAAAAAATACAAAATTAAAAAAATTAAAAATGAGAGCATTTTTTGAACAATAAAAATATTTTAAAAAAATTAAGAAAAAGGTCATACCCCCTCCCCCGTTGCCTACCCCCTATGCTCCCCTACCTCCCCCATGTGCCACACCTCTCCCCTCCCCACTCCCTATGCTCCCCTACCTCCCCCATGTACCACACCTCTCCCCTCCCCACTCCTCCCTCACCCCACATCTTTTTATTCCCCCTCTACTCCCTTCTCCAATCCCCTCCCCTGCCCTCACGCCGCCCTCACCTACCCTCTCCCTGACGAAGGCTTGATTCTGAGAATTGAGTCTCTGTCTACATGCACCCGTAGGGAAAGATTTGATTCTCGAAATCAAGCCTCCGCCTGGGGCAGGGGAGAGAGTCCAGGGGGAAGGGGAGTGGTGAGGGGGCAGGGGTGAGAGGGAAGGGAAGGAGAATGGAGAGAGAAGCAAAGTGGGGACGAGAGAGGTAGGGGGAGGTAGGAGTAGGGAGGGGAAAAGATGGTGCAATGTGGTGGAGGGAGTGAAGGGGGTAGGGATTTTTTTGTAATTCATAACTTTATTTTTTAAATGTTTTTTTATTGTTTATTTTACTTGTTTTTTTCTAATGTATTTTAACAGTTTTTTATTGTCAATTCTCACTAGCTCACTTGGTCAAGGAACAAAAATTCACTGAGGGAGACCTAGGTTCAATTCCTGTTGGGATGAGTTAACTAGGAGGAGACACCCAAAAATTCAATACAGTTGAAGGTTGGTGTGGTCCAGGTCAGGTGTGATTCCTGGGTGATTTTGACGACTTAGATGCCCTTAGGTTGTGGTTATTTAGCCAATGGTGGAAATGCACTAGCCTTGAGTGACAATTACTTAGCCAATGGTGGAAATGCACTAGCCTCGAGTGATGAACATCTCTTACAAACAAAAAAAATATATGTTTGTTTTTTTCGAAAACTTTTTATTGTTTCTAATTTTTTTTCTTGAATTTTCCCCCTTTTTTAATATTTGTATTTTTTATTCAAATTTATTTAAAAAAATTTAGACATTTTATTTTTTTTAAATGTCTTTCTTTTTCAAAATTATTTAATTTTTAGAGAAAATTATATTTTTTAAAATAAAATTGGATTATTTCTTTTCATGATTAAAACAATTTTATTTTATCCCATGCATGGTTTGAAATTAATGCAATTGTCATGCCACAGAAGAAATAGGTGCCATCGGCAGCGTTGCTTTTTTATTTGAGGGTTAATTTTGAGTTTTGATTGCATTGACACTGACTGGGGTTTCCAAAGAAACGTTATTTTTAGCTCTAAAAAAATGTGCTACCAATAGCACAACTTTTAAATTCGGGAGTTGATTTAGGGCTTTGATTGCATTGACACTGGTTGGAGTTTCCAAAAATTCATAATTTTTGCCCTGAAAAAAAAGGATGCTACCAGTAGCACCATTTTCAATTCATGGTAAAAATAGTCATTATATGCAACCTATAAAAAATGAGAACTCTCGAGACTTCTCGTCAAGTAGTATAATATGTTCAATTAAATTATTGTACAAAACTTATCTGTTTGAGGTGCTCAAAACAGTGCAACTACATTTGGGATTGAAGGTATTCAAAGTTTTATCATCCATATCAATTATGGTTTCGTTCCCTAGTAAATAGTGCTTCCATTTCTTCATTGCCTATACCAATGCATATAATTCTGCGTTCGAGACTAGAAAATCTTGGAGAGTAGACTCAATTGAAGCATATCCATATTGACCTTTGTATAATGGATTGACCATCATTAGTTGGTGCAAGGTATATTTTGATCGTCAGCGATGATTTTTCTAGGTATACTTGAGATCATGTCTTCGAAAAGCTGAAGGAATTTAAGGCATTGGCTAGAAAACAATGCAAACACCTTGTGAAATGTCTAAGATCTAACAACGAAGGAGAATATGTGAGCTAGGACATTGAAAGCAACTTATCATGGCTTGGTACCTCTTGTAGGGAAGATTTGTACCTTACACACCTTAGCAGAACGATGTTGCTAATAGGAAGAATCAGAGCTTGTCCCAATGGTACAGTTTTCCCTAGTTCAAAGGTATCCTGACCAGATTTTGAGCAAAGGCTATCTACTGCTCAAAGGCTATCTTCTAAACATGATTTTGGCAAATATGTATGGGACATGCCTTCCCTTGATAAATGGAGTGTAAAGAAATCATCAATCAAACATCTTAGAACATTTAGATGTATAACTTGGACTCATATTCCTGAATCCTGATGATAAGAGAGAGAAGCTAGATGCAAAAAGTCATGCTTGTATCATGGTGGGCTACTCTAATGAGTCAAAAGCCTACAGGTTGTCTGATCCCATCAAAGAGGAAGTTATTTTCTGGAGGGGTGTTGCCTTTGATGAGCAGGCTTAAAGTGTTGCTATGTTGAACTCTTCTTCTAGATCGACTGGCTATTATACAACACCGACCAATGTGACAATTGACTTGTCCACTTGGCAAATGACCTATGCAACATATCCAACATGTAGTTGACCTTTACAGCAAAGTCAACCAAAAGCAATGGCTTAACTGATCATTTTACTATGAGCTTTCATGGTGAATTTGATGTTAGGAACTTCTTGTACAAGGGGCATTGGTCTGCATGCTCATACAAGCTATCCTCTCATATGGATTGAAATTGCATTCCCACTCTTGTCCCTCATTAGTGAGACCTTTCTTGGATGGCTTCTTCCGAATTTTAGAATGTAGTTATGGGTGAAATTTTCAGCATTTTGCCTATGTTTGCCCATCAGTACCACAATTCTTGCAATGAATCTTGTTGTTGACTTTGGACTGCGAAATGCTGTAAGTCTTTTTCTGATTCTTTCACCTTAGGGGATTGCTGACGTTGTGTAGCTTTCTTTGGCTTTCCCATTCCTCCAGTGGGTGCTGGACTTTTGTTCTTGGCCTCAATAAATAACGCTTTCTTACATGCATCATCACGGTTCTTCACCTAAAAGAGGGTTAAATCCTTTTTGATGTAGCCATGTAAGCCTACTTGGCATTTCATCACGACCTGTTAATACTCTAGCTTGAGGTTTAGCAAAATGGCTTGCATTTTGAACCTGGTGGTATAGTCTTGGATAATCTGCCCTTTGTTTTGGCAGAAGTATTGCTAATTAATTGATTGTTCCTCTTGATATCCAACAGGATAGAACTGATTTTTCAACAACATTTTGAACTCCTCCCAAGACACTAATGAGGATTTCTTTTATAGCTTTCCCACCATACTATTGTATAACTAGTCATTTTCAGTCGGACAAGATATATATTTTGTTCATCTTTGTATTCTTGGATACCTCTCTGTCCAAACCTGTGATTGAGCTTTTCAACATCAACTTGTCCACCATAAGCTGGTATATCAATGTTTGCTTCCACTTTAAATGGGGAAATGGGAAATATCGAAGAAGATTTAGTAATTTACCCTCTGTGGAGGTTTCAGGCTGTTTACCTTTGGCATCCTCCTGGTCAGAAGTTTGTTCTCCTTGCTTAGGCTTTGCTAAGTGTTGTTCCTCTTGGCCACTGCCTTTATGAGATGGGTTATCATCTCTTTTAGCTCAATAGTGTTCTGCTCTGACTAAGTAAGCCTGATTTCCAGTTCATCTCTTTCTTTTTAGTGTTGCTCTTCATCAGGAATCCTTTCCATCTATAGTTGTCTTCTCCATTCTAACCATGGCTGAAGAGGCTCTCCAATTTCTCACTTCCACTATGGATCTTTACCATATGGTCCTCCCAATTAGGGATATTCGTCAATTCGAACCAGGCTCTGGTACCAAATTATTATACATGAATTGGAATGATTAACAAGTCTCAGTTATCCATGCTGAGTCTTATTAAATTCAAAGGCAAATAATTGTAATCGTCTCCCCTCATAAAATGCAACAACGTTATTCAAATAATCTGCGCTAGAGATCCTTAACACATATAATGTAATAACTGTAGTACACAAATCGCATTCACAATTTCACACTACAGTACACACACATTTTGAATTGGAGAAAACCCTTCCGGGGAAAGAACTCCAATATTTATTAAAAAATAAGGTAGCTTACTGAAGTACACAATGGCTGATATACCAGCTTGCTACTTTGTCTTCACTTCAGGTTTGTACAACATTTAATATGTAAACCCTCAGCATTCTGCTGTAAGAGTCGCAATTTTTCTGATTCCCTTCCTGCACTTGCTCCAACTCTTATGTTCTGCCTTCCTCGCCTGTTATTTCCCAAGCCATCGTTTATCCCTAGCCAGGAAAGCCATTGGATAACTGCACGTTTGTCAGTTAGGCAGTTCTGCCAAGTTGCCAACATAGTGCTGCCATTTCAGCTTCTGACTTGTTTGGGAAAGGCCAGGCTTGGAATCTCCAGGCACCCTTTTTTTCTCTTTTTTCCTAGTCTTTTACTCCTTTCTTTTGCAAAATCCCTTACAGATCAGCTTCCAAAGGGAAGAAATTCTATTTAATAGTTATAAGATTGAGAATAAGCACATTTTCATGCTTCGGATAACTAGTTTCAACTTTCTATGCATCACCTGTGGTCCTAGGAAGCAAGTACAATTCACAGCTCCTCTATCTTACTTTGGATTCAAATTGGCTTCCAGAATTTTATGCTGCTTATCTTTTCTAGGATGCAATTCTCTTATTTCTTCTGCAGGTAATAAAGCAAAATGTGTTATTACTTGCTGCATGTTTGCGGAAGAACACTCCCCTTTAAGCATCATGATGCAACCCAAGATCAGGGGCTCAAACACATTCCCAAGAAAGTTTAAGTACTCGTCTTTTAATGTGGCTGGAGAGGCATTCACTAACAAATAAGGCCCCACAAGTGAAAACTTGCTCACAGAATATGGTGCTTTGTGGATGCCCTTCTATAGCATCCTGAAAAATAGAATCATCCGTTCCCTTAACTTATGAGTTGTTTCACTTTGAAGTTTGTATCACCAATAATCTCCACATGAACATTGTCCATCCTTGAAATGATGGTAACGATTGGTATCCCTAACGATAATTTCTCTTGCAACAATCTTGGAAATAACCTTGGTTGCTGAGTGACAATCACCACATACTCGAAGATTCTTGATAATTCGAATAGTCGTTCCAGACGGGGTATTTAATAACCCAAATGCAATTGCCAACCTCTCAGTATGGTGGGAAAGAATTCGTTCTTTTTCCTCTTCCTTCACATCGTTCAGCACAAATGTTGTATCTGGAACATACCCTGCTACCCTCATCTTGCAAGACAATCTCTCCAACTTTGCATATATTTTCTGTATTTGTGGGTGTGACCTATCTCCTACGAGGAAAGCATGCACCTCTTTATTAACCTCAATCCAAGAACATCCTGGTGACTTCCTTACACCTCTGTCTTTCATCATTTTTCGTATTCTTTCAATGTCACTCCACTTGCCAGCTACTGCATAAATGTTCGAGAGAAGCACATATGGTGCAGCATTTGTAGGGTCCAACTCAAAAATATGTTCTGCCACAAATTGTCCTAGTTCTATATTGTTATGCTTTCTACACGCACCGAGCAAACAACTCCATACAGCCGTATTAGGTTTAATTGGCATTTTTTGGATAAAGTCTTTTGCTTCTTCCAGGTGCCCTGCACGGCCAAGAAGGTCAACCATACAGCTGTAGTGCTCCACTGCAGGGGTGATGTTGTAACATTCAATCATGGAATTGAAGTGGTGATAGCCCTCATCCACTAGACCTGCATGGCTGCATGCAGACAAGACACAAACTAAGGTGACATGGTCAGGGCTGGTACCAGATTGTTTCATTTTTTTAAAGAGTTCAAGGGCTTCCTTGCCACAACCATGCATAGCATATCCTGCAATCATTTCTGTCCAGGAGACAATATCTTGTTGATGCATTTTATCAAATAATTCATGTGCTCTCTGCAAGTTCCCACATTTTGCATACATGTCTATCAAGGCATTTACAACAATGGTAGCAGAATGAAATCCACATCTAATTACTTTTTCATGGATTTCCATACCCTGTTCCAGAGCTGCCAGGTTTGCACATGCTGGGAGAATACTAGCAAATGTTTTCAAGTCTGGCCTCACGCCTGCCAATTGCATTTGTTGAAAAAGCTTTAATGCCTCATCTGGCCACCCATTCTGCACATATGCTAAAATCATTGCTGTCCAGCAGACAACATCTCGTCGAGGCATTTTGTCAAATAATTCACCTACCTTCTGCATGCTCCCACATTTTGCATATGCTGGAATTATATTGGCAAAGGTCTTTGAGTCTGGCTTCAAACCCATCATTTGCATTTCTTGAAAAAGTTTCAGGGCATCCTCGCTGTGCCCATTTTGGGCAAATCCTGCAATCATAACATTCCATGAGGTCACATTTTGCCGAGGCATTTCCTTGAAGAACTTTAGAGCTTCAGAAACAAGTCCATTCTGTGCAAATCCTGCAATCATTACATTCCATGAGATCACATTCCGTTGAGGCATTTCCTCAAAGAATTTTAATGCATCCTCAACAAAACCATTTTGTACAAATCCTCCAATCATTGCGTTCCATGAAACCACGTTCCGCTTGGGCATTTCTTCAAAAAGTTCCAAGGACTTATCAATAAGTCCACTTTGTGCATATGATGTAATCATAGTGGTCCATGACACAACATCTCTTTGATGCATTTTGTTAAATAGTTTGCGTGCCCTATGTACACTACCACAACTTGCATACATGTTTATTAGGGAGTTGACAACTACAATATCAGTTTGTACTCCGCTTCTTATTATTTTTTCATGGATTTCCAGACAATGTTCCAGAGCTGCCAATTTGGCAAATGCTGGGAGAACACTGGCAAAGGTGTTTGAGTCCGGCCTTATGCCACCCAATAGCATCTGACGGAAAAGATCAAGGGCTTTCTCACCAAACCCATTCTGGGCAAATCCCGTGATCATTGCATTCCATGAAACCACATCCCGCTGAGGCATTTCTTCAAAGAGTTTCAAAGCCTCATCAATAAGTCCGTTCTGTGCATACCCTGCAATCATTGTTGTCCAGGTCACAACATCTCGTTTACCTATCTTGTCAAACATTTGCTGCGCTTTCTGAACATCTCCACATTTCACATACATGTCTATCACTGCATTCATCACAACAGCATCAGACTCATGTCCATCTCGAATAATTTTCTCATGGATTTCCATACCCTGTTCCACAGCTGCAGAATTGGCACAGGATGGGAGAATACTTGCATATGTTTTAGAGTCCGGCCTCACACTCAACAATTGCATTTGTTGAAAGAGCTTCAAAGCCTCTTGATCATAGCCGTTCTGTGCTAATCCTGCAATTATTGCCGTCCAACATACCACGTTTGGCTGGGGTATTTCCTGGAACAGTTTCAATGCCTCCTCTACAAACCCACTCTGTGCATAGGCTGAAATCATAGTCGTCCAAGAGAACACATCTCTTTGAGGCATTTTTCGAAAAAGCCTCTGGGCTTCATCAAGATGCCCAGACCGCGCATATCCTGCAATCATGGTTGTCCAGGACACAGCATCCGGTTTTGGCATTTTGTCAAACACGTCACGTGCAGTCTCTATGCATCCGCATTTTGCATACATATCCACAAGAGCATTCGCCACAACTCCATCATACTTGAGCCCACTTCTTAAAATCTGTTGATGTATTTCCACACCCTGTTGCAGAGATACCAAGTTGGCACACGCTGGAAGAACGCTTGCATAGGTGAACTGGTTGGGCTGGACGCCTGTTTTTTCCATTTGGTGAAAGAGTGTGAGTGCCTCCTCAGGACAAACTCCACGTCTTGCATAACCTGCAATCATGACAGTCCAAGAGCACACATCTCGTTCAGGCATTTGGTCAAACACTTTGCGAGCATCCTCGACACTCCCGCACTTGACATACATGTTAAGAAGCGTGTTGTTTAAGAGTTTGTCTGACGTTAGCGCATTCTCGTTCATATGAAGATGGATTCGCTTTCCCTCTGATAAGGCTTTCTTTCTAATGCAGAGCTGCAAGAGGGAAACGTATGTACAGGAGTCCGCGCGCCTGCCTGTCTGACATAAAATGCCTAGCGCCTCCTTCAAACGACCTTCAATGCTCAATACTCTGACAGGATCGAGGGGTTTAAAGTTGGCACTGACTTGGGTTTTAGCAGATGCTGTAGCCACTCTCTTGCTATGCTGAAGGTGGACGAGCATGGGCTCTGCCATTGCCATTCTCGTTTTCCTTTGTATCATTTCAAATAACGCCAATCCCAATATTATTTACATGAGCATCTTCTGTTCAAATTTGCATGAGCTTTGGCCATTGGCATTTTGTGTTCACTGTCTATGAATCCATTGAATTGTATGTTCCCAACTTTCATCTAGTGTGCGTTGGTGTTGTGTAGAGCACTATCTTTTTCGTGTTACGCTCAACTCACTTAGCAATTATTTTGTTTTAGCCATGGGAATAGCAACCTTTCAGTAGTATATCCAACACGCTGCAAGTTAGTATATACAAATAACTTGTGTGTGACTTAGCAGGGGCGGAGACCTCTACGTGTTCTTAATTTAGCAATTTTTAATAGGAAGCTTGCTCAAATATATGGGGGTGAAGAGTGAGGTTCTATTTCACTTTGAAGGGATATAATCAATTGAACCCTTGAATGGTGACATCCTAAAATAAACCACTTTTTTATTTGAAAATGTAATTTTAATAGTATATTAAAAATAATGTAATCATTTTTTTTTAATATAGTGATAAAAATTATATTGTTTCACTATATAGTTTTTTATAAGCAATGTCTAACTCAAATAATCGAATAATTTATATAGAGAAAATTTCATAAACATAAAAGATACATGATAATATGATGAAATTAATTTAAAAACGTTTATAACCAAGTGGAGATTGAATCGACCAGTAATAAGACTTCTAAGGAAACAATCAAGGTTGGATGAAAATGAAATGCAATCTATACATGTAACGTTCCTGATCCTCTGACTAGCGAAGAGGACGCTACGATACATCAACTCATCTGGGCACCTAGCCCCATGAACATGAGCATGAACATACATACATATACCGCTGAAGCATGATACTTAACACATTAAAACATTTTACGAAGCATAATCATTCATATACAACACGGAAGCAAAACATATCAATCAACATTCATGCATATACAGATCAACGTTTAACATGTATATCATCATTCATCAATGGAAAATATAATTGCAGACACAAGTCAGGCAAGAGTACTTATCTTATAGAGAACTTGTTCCGCAACCAGCTATGTTGCTGCAACGTTCCACCCAACCATAGGCAAGCATGCTCCTCAATCTCTCAGCAAGGCTGCCACCCCCGAGCCGGGCATGATTCCCCAAGGAATAAGGAACTAACAGGATTACACATAGCCAAGGATAACAACACCACAAGGGTACATAGTTCAGCCAAGCCAACATAGTTGGGTTTATCAGGCTAACAACGGATCAGCCAAGCCAACTAAGTTGGGTTTATCAGGCCATCCAGGAGCTGGGAAAAGATAAATGCTAAGTTGATGAGTTCATTGAAGAGCTACAGACACCAACACCAGAACCAACCTGGCTTCTAGAACACCCACTCACACCCAACACAAGGAAAACAATCCCTTCTCTGCAACGCAGTCCCTCAGACCCTGATCTCCCTTCCAGTGCTATTCAGGGGTTGTGGAGAAGAAAGCCAGCGCAGTAGCTCTGTTTGTGTGGTTCTCAACCCACGAGGTTTATCAAGCACATCAGGCTCTCATTCACCACTCCATTGCAGTTCGAGGACAAAACTACTACATGCAAGCAGCCAAACAGTTATTCAAGCTTTTACAGGGAAAAAACACAGCCAATCATTCGTGGCAAACAACAGCCCACAACAACTATGAACCCACAACACCGGATCCTCAAGGTAATCGCTGGAGAAAAGTACATAGACAATAATGGGGAAAAAGACACAGCCAACAATCACAGTTTAGCGTTGACCTACAGGGAAAAACCATAACAATCTTCGGTAATTGCCACATTGTAAAGGAAAACACACGCAGCAATGCGTGGGGGAGATTGCAACCAACAATCAGTGAGGAACCCCCCCCAAAAAAAAATCTTCAGCTCACGATCCACTATGAAGGATGAATCAATACCCAGTCCAATAATGCGTGAGGGAAAAGCAGTTCTCTGCTTGAATAGAGGATGAACACAACATGCATATTTCCAATCCCATGAGAAAGGAAGAATCCACACGTAGACCAGCTATCAGTGAGGTAGAGGAGGAATGAACCCTTAACAATGGAATGTGGATTCCTTTTACTCAGTCCGCGCGTGAAAGTGAACGAACAACCACGATCGGCAATCACATGAGAGAGGGAAGGCGAACCCCAACACAAGGAATGGTAATACATTTTATCCCCGCCCTGCATGAGGAAACAAACAGACTCACGATCTGGTTAGTGGGCAGACCATCTGCATGACGTGGAGGGTAAGAGCAGGCGTGGGCATGTGCCAGCAAATCCCTGCCCCAACTAATGAAGGAATAACTAAGGTGGTGGTGAGAAAAAGAGAGTGGTGACACATGGCTCTTTCCCCATGACTTCAATGTTCAACATTCCCCTTCCTTATCCTTTGGAATCATGCCCCTTCTCAATTTAGTTGCTGTGAACATAGCTGGTTGGGTTATTAAGTTAAAATGCGTGTTTACATGATGCCACAATTAAATATATGCTGTATGTCCCGATATACCATCGGTGACCATTCCAAATCAGAAACACAACATAACCAAATCGATGGTGGGGCCTTGGCCTTTAGCTCTGCACCAAGATTACTTACAATATATGTATTATGTATTTTTAATGCAAGTGGGGTTAAAACTATGGTATTGCATTCCCCTCCCCCTTCAATAGCACTGTCCTCAGTGCTTTACAAAATTTGAACAAAATGCTACACTGGTACTGTCTCAGTGTTACGTAGGATTGAACAAAAATGGATGTGCCAATTGCATGGCATCCTCCAGCTCCCACGTAGCCTCTTCATGTCCGTAGTGCTCCCATTGCACCTGTAACGAACCCCTAATACCTCAATGCTGTTACGTGCGAAAGAGGGGTAAGATTTCTATATGGTTCACTGTTACTACAAAAATGAGTCATTCGACAAATTACTCATCTGAAATCAAACATGCCATTCACATCCAATCCACTAGGATTTTCTATTGATTACATAACCCAAACATGCATACTATGTCCACTAGCTTTACCTAAAGGCAGAATACTTAGGTACAACGTTTATACTGCCATTTGATAACATGCTCAACCTTTCTTTTAACCACAGTGTTACATTCATTAACTTCAATAAACATATGTGNGCAGGCAATGCAAGTCTATATGCAACTAGCCCTATTCTTTCAAGCACTTCAAATGACCCACAATATCTAGGTGATAGCTTGGCACAACTTCCAAGATTCAAGGAAATTTTCTTTACCCTCACTATGAGGTAAACATGATCCCCAACACTAAACTTCATGTTCATCCTATGGTTATCTGCATAGCTTTTCTGTCTATTGTGTGCTGCTTTCAGATTTTGCATGATTTTATAACCTCTTGCTCCATTTCATTGACGAATTTTGGTCTAAGCACAATCCTATTCACTGGANCTTCATCATCATAATGCTTCGAAAACATCCAAAAGTGCAGCAAGAAAATCATCATGATAACCAATAACTTTTCTTATCATTATTTCTAAGGGAATTAGTCGATGTGAAAAACAAAATTCTAAGTACGTAAGCAATTAAAGGGAAAATGAGACATTTAGACATAAACAAAAGAACACCCAAATATACGCTACTGAGAAAGGGAATCACATCAAAGATTAGACACAACCAACATTTGTTTTGTGCTTGAGAGTTCAACCTTACTATCCGGATATATGTATATAACTGCAGTATCAATAGATTATTTAGGAAACATATATTGACAATAATTCTTACCCTTTCAACTTTTTAAGAGTCCTTATTGAGTACCATCTTTTGACAAAGACCTTTCCTTTCAACTAACACATGAATAAGCTTAACATCTTAAAACATTCAACCGTGATACCATTGCATCAATCGATACCATTAGTTCAAACACCTAGAGAGGTTAAGATCAAAGCATAGTAAATTACTAACACATTGTATAAGATACATAAAAAAAACACATAAGGTACATCACAACACGATCCACAACGAAACACATGAGGACAAGACGATGTACGTGGTTCACCCCAATCTTGGGGTTACGTCCACCAAAGAGTTAGCCAACCTCTTTATTTATAATTTCCACCCAAAAGGGTATACATGCAACATCAATAATGATGTATCATTCATTTTAATTTTCTCTCTTAGCTGTTCAAAAGTCATGGAGTTATCTTACATTATCCACCGGAGACCAGTATGATAAGGAGAGCATCCTTGGCTATCCTATAAGTAGGCATGGCCTCCAATTAAGAAATTGCTAAGACAACATTTTATTTATAACATTATTAAGTCCCAAAATAAAAGGGTTCCGAAATAGTTTAAATCAACGCTTCAAGTCTTACCATGATCCCATCATTATTAAAAATACAAATCCAAGAGCGGCCTTCATTTGTAATGCTAAACCAGGCCCTCGGTAGTCCTTGACACTATTTTCTAATATATTTTGATTCTGTGACTTTTTACAGATTTTACTCTTTTGAAATTATTCTGTTTAAGTACTGCGTAAGCATTAAGACATCACAACTCTTTGTCCTAGGTCTTTACCACAACCCAAAAATGTATTGCCAAAATTATATAACTTACTCATTGTACTATAGCAAGGTATCCTTACGCCGACCCCTTAGGGAATACCTTCATCCGGGCTAACTTTAAATCCATTTTTAGACCATTAAGATATAATAAAGCTGGGATGATTTTATATATGTGTATGCATTTTCTCACATATACTTTTCAGCTTTGAGAATACAAGAAAAATCCTTCATATTTCGATCTATCCTCTCATATTTGAATTCAATTGGTCAGGGGGTATTAACAGTATAACTTCTCGGCTCGCGATCAGGGGTTATCCGACTTCATTTTATATATATATGTATATATAAAATACACATAGATGGCACCCACTTAACTTTCCCTTATTACCTTAACCCCAAAACTCATTACAGGAAACTCATGTCAGAAAAATAACTATGTTTTAAATTTGTGTTTAATGAATTTATGTGATAATAATCATAAGTATCCGAATCATATTCTGCATAAGATAATGTAACCTTTATCAGCAGAATTACTCAAATTCCTTAACTATGTAGATATATAAAAAAAAAACTTCATCCATGAGTGATACCAAATATTCTGGTATAGTTCAGATTCCAGATCATAGAAATTACCCTGCAGTTCTGCTTTTCTATTTCTGTAAATCTTTTCCTGTCACTAATTCCTTTTTAAAATAAAGAGAAGGAAAAGACTAAAATACCGTGCACAATTATATGAAATTTGCATGGATGGTTAAACAAAAACATTCACCTCTTATATCGTTCTAATCTCTCATATTTCAAACTATTGGCCATCGGATGTTAACAATCCAATCTCTCGGCTCGTGGGGGTTACCTGACTATTTTTTTTTTAGCAAAACAATGGGAAAGGAGGAAATTGGATCCATACCTTAACAAATCGCCTGCAAATATATGGTAGAGATCCGATTGACCAGTTTGACGCATCTGAACAGATATAAATAACTAAAAACGCAGAGAAGTACACCATACCTGACCTACATCGCTGGTTGCTAGGCGATACATCAGCTCTACAGCATAGCACATCCACACGCAGGTATATAAATTTTCAACAAATGGCCTGCAACTCCCACGCACAGGTTTACAATTCCTTAGCAAATAGCCCGCAACTCACTGGTTGTTGGATTGTAGATCGGCTCTACACCATCGCACATTCACACATAGGATTACAAATCCTATATAGGTCGAGCTTCCTCCTCTGTCATAGAAGTCGTAGAGCTCGTTCTCCTCCTAGACGCAGAGATCGTTCTGCCTTTTCCTACGCAGAGCTCTCTTCGATGTACAAAACGCAGGGATACCCACAACGTTTTTAATCTGCAGACGCTGTGCTCTCTTCGATGTACAAAACGCAGGGATACCCACAACGTTTTTAATCTGCAAACGCAGTGCTCTCTTCGATGTACAAAACGCAGGGATACCCACAACGTTTTTAATCTGCAAATGCAGTGCTCTCTTCGATGTACATAACGTAGGAACATATAAGCATATCGCAGAGATAACTAACCAAATCGTAGTAGCTCTCCAACTGCCTTTCCCCCTAGATATATACAATTGCAAAGATGCTCCCCCTCTAGCAGGCGCAACCCCTCTCTCAGAAAATCACGCCCCAGTGATTATCGCACTCCACTCCTTGAGTAACGGCCTTTTACTGGCCTCCTTAATCTCTCACAGAATAATCGGGGGTAAGGTATCCATTAATAGAAATCTTTACTGGCCTCCATAATCTCTTACAGAACAGTCCCTTGAATTTAGTTGTTCAGCGGATTTGGAGGAGGTCATCGGGGGTAAAATATCCATTAATAAAAAATCTTAACAATGGCAGTAATCGCCCCTTTCCAAACACACACAATACTTTCTATAATAAAATATATGCAAAGAATCAAAAGATACTACCGGAATATGTGTGACTCTTACACATTTTTTCAAAGATCAGAGAATAAGTGCTTACTAGCAGGCGTTGTTTCCTTTTGGTTACTAAAGCGATTGGAGGAAACACCCGCTTTTTCCCTAAATATGCATACTTTCCTCCAACTTGTCTCTATACAAGATAGTAATTGCGTATTGGACTATTATTGTCCCAAGGTAGGGTTTTTTCCTTAATTTATGACAAAGATTCTCTAGCATCAATATACATAGAGTACCATTTGCAAGTTACTCCCTTACCATGTCATTTATGTCTCCTTTTTGAATTATTCATGTACTTAAATCTTTACAAGATTTTTTTCCATTTTCAATTTAAATTAATATGACTATATAT
>LPNX010925576.1:57019-119904 GCA_001517045.1 Pseudotsuga menziesii | reverse complement strand
CATGCAGGTGCCTCCTCCATGATAGGTAACTCAACCTCCACCCTCCACTTGGACAATACATCAATATTGTCCAAGCAAATGGCATCCACATCGGGTGATTTGTCCACTTGCTTCATCCATAGTCGAAGATTGTAGTGGACATACACCAAGTCATTCAGGTATGGAAATCCAACTTGTAAGAGGGTGATAAAAATATTTAATGAGTCTTGACTCTTGATTCTTGATGCTAGAGGAAACCAATATGAAACAGGATCTTAAATTACAATGAATTTAATTGTTTTGATAAAGTTCTTAGTACTTACTTGGTGCATTTCTTTGAGTGTATTTGATCAAAGACACTCCAATTACGCTCACATCTAGAAGAGCTACAGGTTTGGCTGAGGACTTGGATGGCAAATTTTTTAAAATTTGCTGCCCTTGCACCATATGTCCTCCACCAAACACCTACAATAAACAAGAAAGAAAGAGAATCGGATTAAATAATTCAAATTTCAAATAAAATGATAAATCATAAAACACAATTAAAATTTAAGAATTTGAAGTTCAAAATACAAATAAATTCTAATTTGCAATCACTTACTTGGAGTCAAATTGTTCCTTGCACGGACAGC
Source organism: Pseudotsuga menziesii (assembly GCA_001517045.1). NCBI lineage: Eukaryota > Viridiplantae > Streptophyta > Pinopsida > Pinales > Pinaceae > Pseudotsuga > Pseudotsuga menziesii. The sequence continues at coordinate 119,293 of LPNX010925576.1, read as the reverse complement.
ATCGGTGTTGCCAAATAGTCCAGTAGCCTCTCTATACATCTCCATCTCATGAGTAATACTCTCGCGGGTCTCAAAATTAGGTACCATCCTATTCATATATTCGATAAGCCCTTACAAAACCTCTTCATCAAAATCAAACTTACACTTGTATGGAAAGGCAGGGTTTAGGAAAAGTGCAACTACATGAATAGGTCGATGGAGCATCCCAGTCCATCATGTATCAATCAACTCCCATAGCATCATGTGTCTATTGTGTCCAGTGGTACCCTTCCCGACATAATAAGACCGAATAGACTCTTTGGCCCTATCCATGGCCTCATACAAATAGCCCATAGCGGGCTTGTCACTGTTAACTAATCTCAAAACCTTTACCAAAGGTTGACTGATTGAGCACACTTCCTTCATTCCTTCCCAAAAGGAGTCAGTGTAAACCAATCTAGCGATGGCTTTCCCATCCTCTCTCCTGCTATATGTGCAATCTCGCCACTCATCACAAACAAACATTTGCTTCAGCTCAAACTGAACTCGAAGCAAAGACTGAAGAGAAATGAAGTTGGTGGCAAATCGTGTGATTCCAGGGTGCAACAATTCCCTGTTTCTCATGCATCTCCTCATGAGGCTAAGACCCCAAGCATGGTTATATATGAATTTGGTGATACTCCTAGACTGATCAACAACCTCCTTGATGAAGGGAATTTTCCCCACATCCTTTAGCATCAAATCAATACAATGTGCAGCGTATGGACTCCAAAATAGTGAGGGGTGCCTCTCCATAATCAATCTACCAGCAGCCACATAATTGGCTACATTATCTGTTATGATCTGCACCACATTGTCCACACCAATATCTTGAAGGACCCCATCCAAAAACTCACACAACAATGCTGCTTCTTTTACCTGTGTCGATGCATCAACGGATTTGATAAACATGGTACCTTTAGGGCACTGCACTAAGAAATTGAGAAGGGTCCTACCCTTCGCATCTGACCAACCATCAGACATCAATGTGCCTCCAGAAATCTCCCATGACTGTTTGAATTCCTCCAATCTAGTATTGATGTCTTTCTTCTCTGCTTGAAGAATTGGGCCTCAAATCTCCTCATATGTAGGGCACTTGTACCTTGGGCCAACAATAGCAATGGAATCACACATAGGCTGAAAAAAAGGATTGTTTCTTGTTATTGTAAGAGGCAAGTCACTCCAGAAAAACATCCTCCCCATAATCCTATCTGCTTCTTCCTTCTCCCTTTTTTTAACCATGAACTTGATGCTATTCCGTGGAACAAAGAAAGATGAGGCAGTAGCCCTCATGGAAGCTGATCCCATGGCCGTGGAGCCCCCAACACTACCCTCAGTGGGATCCGAATGATCATAATCATATGTCCCTGATGTCCTAGCCACTCCACCTGCAGCAAGTTCAACTCTATTTGCAGCTGACTCTTCCCTTTTTCTATCTTTCGAGTGAATTGAATCATGGGCCATTCTCATAATCTCGGGGTTAACTGCAGTACAAAGCCCCACATCATGGCCAGGGAGTTTTGGCAAATGATACTTCAACCTGATAATGCCTCCTGTCATATGTTGTCCACACAATTTGCAATTCAATCGTTGTCGGTTTGTTCCATCTTCAGGGTCAGCATATTGCCAAAATGGGTCCAATGCCTTTGGCATTTTGTCAAACCCGTGGCTGCAAAAAAAAACAAAAAAAAAGACATTATGAATTTATGATTAAAATTTAAAAATTTGAACCCAAATAAAGACATTATAAAAAATTTAAAAAATTTAAAAATTTATAAATAAAGGCATTAAAATTTAAAAATATACTATATAGTATATACTATAATATATATAGCAATATACAGTATATATGTACTATATAGTATATAGTATATATTATATATAACATATATACTATATAGTATATATATTATATAGTAATATAGTATACACTGTATACAGTATATACTATATAATGTATACTATACAGTATTATAGTGTATACTATATAGTATATTACTATATAATATATATAGTATATAGTATATAATATATATAGTATATACTATATAGTATATTGAAATAGAGTCTGGACAGTGGACATTCGGGGCCGGGCTCTGTCGGATGACTCGATATACTATATAGTATATTATTGGAGGGCTCTGTCCTGAATCCGATATACTATATAGTATATCAGTGGAGGCTCGAGGGCTTTGTCCCAGTTTAAAAAATATATATATAAACTTTAAATAAAAATGAAATTTCAAACATTAAAGTTTAAACTCACCTGAAGCAGTGAACCGTGCGCACTGTGCACTTGCAGGAACCCTCGAACCCCCACTGCCTCTTCCTTACCCTGTGCTCCCTATGCTGCCGATGCAAACACCGGAAGCTATAAACCCTCGTTGCCTGGTCCTCAAGCTAACAACATTCGCCAATGATAAAATTTAAAACCGTAAACGTTGCCGGAATGAGTTTTAAGTTTTAACGAACCCTTTCTCTAAAGACTTAGTCAACTCGCCGATTTTTTGTATCATGGCGCGATTTTTTCCAACAAATTTCCGATTTTTTCACAACCACGCGCTGACCGATTTTTTTGTGAAATCACGATTTTTTTGCCGGAAAAAATCGTTGGCCCGAAATCTCGCGATTTTTTGGGACATCGACGATTTTTTGGCGATGTTTTCTTCTATGCTTGAAAGCAATTCTTTATCCCAAGAAGCCAAGCTTAAACTTCTTGTCCCGTCTTTATCTCACCATGAAATGTAGGAGGTTTAGATTTCCTAAATTCATCTTGATAGCAATCCCGATGGTGCCTTCTTCTTTTCCTTTTATGAGAAGATGAAGTTGTATCTCCACTAGATTCTTCAGAATCAGATGATCCACTGGAAGTCCTTCTCCTTCTCCTAGTGCTGCTCTTACTGCCGTCTGGCCTTGATGTACCTCATCTAGAATCTATCCTTTTTTGCAAGTCTGTCAAACTCTGCAATATGGCAGCATTCAACTGATGCTACTCTTCTTGGGATTTAACCAAGCTTCTCATGGTGGCTGCAACCTCGGATGGTGTCCCCTGGAATCTCCTTCCATTAGACTCTATGTCGTCATTTCCATTATGGACATTTTCTTCCATGGCATCTTCTGCTCGCTCGTAAGAATCCCGAGCATCATACCCATCATGGGTTCTCATGACTGAACCACCTCTTGCTTTACCGCACTGTTCTTTCTGGAGTACTGCTCTTGGAAGTTGTCTTTAATTCTGCAATGTGTTAGTAACAAACTGTTAGATGCATATCAGAAATATAAACTACTTACCTTCCTCCTTGGAAATTCATAAACACAATTTTGCTCAAAACACAAAGTTTTTCTCTCTTTCTTTTCAGCCATGTGACTGTTGATAATCTGCTGAAAACCGACTGAAGGACAATCAAAAACTGCTTGAAAAATTACAGAGAAATTCCTTTGAAAAACCCAAATCTCCTTAGGCCCAATCGGACCTCTTCCCAGCTATTTTTCCGATTCTTCGGTGGTCAAACAACTACACTTCCGATCTGCATCGACGAGCAAGTTGACTATTCATCGGTGGTTTGTTGCTTATTTCTTTTCAATGTTTCAACGGGAAAAATGACTAAAATCCCACTCTGTATCGGCGAGAAATTCAACTGTTCATCGAGTGCACAGTTCCTTGAGCATCCGCAATGGTGAAAATAAATCTTACTACGATTTCCGCGGGCAACCTGACTAGGCTTCCAATCGATGATGTCAACTACTGCTCATTGGGCGTTTCGGTGGTTGAAACTTCTAAATTATTCCACTGTATTGGTGAGTTGCTTGTCTATTTTCTTCCAATCGGGTTTGCAGTGGTATATTATCCCTTGTCTTATCGATGACCCGTTGGTCTACTTTCGTGCGTAGTATCGGGTCCGCAGTCATCTATCATTCTGAATTTCATCAGCGATAGCATAGACTAATCGTGTTGCGTCGGCGGCCAAGGCTCTGTGCTTTGTATGGTTAGTCCCTTCAGCCTCTGCAACAGTGGACCACAATTAAACTGTCTCTCCTGCAGCTCGCGACTATTGGCGGTTTGAACGATTTCCGTCGGTGGAATAGTCGACTAAGCAGCCGCAACGGTGGACGTTTGATCGACTAAATTTACTCGACGTAGCTCGTCGGCAATGGAATCACCTAAGCATCAACGATGTCATCAACTAACCATCGTCGATGGTCGATGATTCTATGACTTAGAAACATTTTCAAATTTTTTCTTTCTTTAGTCTTCCTTCCCGAACTTCATCGGCTCAACTATCCTTTATTCTTCGCCAATCCGTTTCTTATCTGTCGGTGAAAACGTCCTCTATCCATCGCTGGTCAAGCATTGGTTGTTGCTATCGCCCGGAGCTACTGTTCACTAAACACCTCGGCATCGCCGTCTGGAAGGACTAGTGCGTTGGCGAGATAGTTGACTAAGTAGATGCAATAGCAGCACGCGAACCGTTAACTCCTTCTGATGTTCATCGGCGATGACTACAACTAACATGCTCCGATGGCTGACGAAGTCAATACTTAGAAGAATTTTTGGAATTTCTGTGCCATCGGCGGTCGGAGGCTCTACTCATCAAGAAGCATAGTGGTCTAGCCATCCGCAACGGCGGCACTCAATTGGCTAAGCATCGGTGATCCATCTGTCTAAGTGTTTCGATGTGCCGACGGCCAAAACACTTAGAACATTTTCTGAATTTTCCTGCCACAATTTTTTGATTACTGTTGGGTAGAAGGAAACATGCCTCTGCTATCTAACCTTTGATGGCCCATTCAGGCCCATGCTGCAACCATGGCTCTGATACCACACTGTAACGTCCTCGACCCTCTGATCAGCGAAGAGGATGCTACGATACATCAACTCATCTGGGCACCTAGCCCCATGAACATGAACATACATACATATACCTACGAAGCATGATACTTACCACATTAAAACATTTTACGAAGCATAATCATTCATATACACAACGGAAGCAAAACGTATCAATCAACATTCATGCATATACAGATCAACATTTAACATGTATATCATCATTCATTAATGGAAAATATAATTGTAGACACAAGTAAGGCAAGAGTACTTATCTTATAGAGAACTTGTTCCACAACCAGCTACATCGCTGCAACATTCCACCCAACCATAGGCTATCGTGCTCCTCAATCTCTTAGCAACGTTGCCACCTCCGAGCTGGGCATGATTCCCCAAGGAATAAGGAACTAACAGGATTACACATAGCCAAGGATAACAACACCACAAGGGTACACAGTTCAGCCAAGCCAACACAGTTGGGTTTATCAGGACATCCAAGAGCTGAGAAAAGCTAAATGCTAAGTTGGTGAGCTCATTGAAGAGCTACAGACACCAACACCAGAACCAGCCTGGCTTCTAGAACACCCACTCACACCCAACACAAGGAAATCAGTCCCTTCTCTGCAACACAGTCCCTCAGACCCTGGTCTCCCTTCCAGTGCTATTCAGGGGTTGTGGAGAAGAAAGCCAGCTCAGTAGCTCTATCTATGTGGTTCTCAACCCACCAGGTTTATCAAGCACATCAGGCTCTCATTCACCACTCCATTGTAGTCCGAGGACAAAACCACTGCATGCAAGTAGCCAAACAACTATTCAAGCTTCTACAGGGGAAAAACAAAGACAATCATTCGTGGAAAACATCATCCCACAACAACTATGAACCCACAACACTCGATCCTCAAGGTAATCACTGGAGAAAAGTACACAGACAACAATGGGGAAAAAGACACAGCCAACAGTCACAGTTCAGCGTTGACCCACACGAAAAAACCACAACAATATTCGGCAATTGCCACATTGTAAGGGAAAACACAGGCAACAATGCGTGGGGGAGACTGCAACAAGCAATCAGTGAGGAACCCCCCCCCAGAAATCTTCAGCTCACAATCCACTATGAAGGATGAATCAATACCCAGTCCAATAATGCATGAGGGAAAAGTGGTTCTTTGCATGAACAGAGGATGAACACAACCTGTAGATTTCCAATCCCGTGAGAAAGGAAGAATCCACATGCAGACCAGCTATTAGTGAGGTAGAGGAGGACCGAACCCTCAACAATGGAATGTGGATTCCTTTAACTCAGTCCACGTGTGAAGGTGAATGAACAACCATGATCAACAATTGCGTGAGAGAGGGAAGGCAGACCCCAACACAAGGAATGGTAATACATTTTATCCCCACCCTGCATGAGGAAACAAACAGAATCACGATTTGGTTAGTGGGTAGACCATCCGCATGATGTGGAGAGTAAGAGCAGGCATGGGCATGGTCTTTTTGCCAGCAAATCGCTGCCCCAACTAATGAAGGAATAACTAAGGTGGCGGTGAGCAAAAGAGAGTGGTGACACATGGCTCTTTCCCCATGACTTCAATGTTCAACATTCCCCTTCCTTATCCTTTGGAATCATGCCCCTTCTCAATTTAGTTTCCGCGAACATAGCTGGTTGGGTTATTTAGTTAAAATGCGTGTTTAGATGATGCCACAATTAAATATATGTTGTATGTCCCGATATACCATCGATGACCATTCCAAATTAGAAACACAACATAACCAAATCGATGGTGGGGCCTTGGCCTTTAGCTCTGCACCAAGATTATTTACAATATATGTATCATGTATTTTTAATGCAAGCGGGGTTAAAACCAGGGTATTACAATACAATTTCCAATGAACATAGAGCGATCGATAAATACCAAAGAGGGAGTGAATCTAAAAGACATGTTCATGAATATCAAAACTACTAACTTGAATTACTTCAATAACATAATTCATTCCTTTCCAAGAAGAAACAAATAAATACGTGTAAAATAACACAACAAAAAACTATTTTGATACTGCATGTACTAGAAAAATCATTCATCCGCAGGAACAACTCAACCAGTATTGAGCTCCACTAGGAAAAGGAATCCCTTTATATATGTTTTGGGCCACTCAGCTATGTGAACCAAACGAGAGACATACTCCCATAGAGGAAATAATCATTATGGGAGGTGTCTTTTTCTATCTCTAGTGGTAATGTGCACTTATGTAGGTGGGTGGTGGACCAATGGTGTTGGGGAGATGTTGATGTATTTGTAACTTCAGAATGTATTCACTTGTATATATTATGTATTGTACCCCGATGTTTATTCCGGGAAGTATCTATAATGTAATTGAGTCATGTCATGCCTCGATGTTCTGATTGGGAGATTGAATAATGTGAACAAGTCCTGTAAATTCATTGAGGTTAACCCTCCATTGTAAGTCTGGGAAATAGTCCCCACATTTGTGTCAAGGTTAACCCTCCTTGTTGATCGGAGGGAAAAGTCCCCACAGTTGTGGGGCATTAGGGTTATTAGACTCTCCTAGAGATGTCGACTCTAGTAAGTAATTGTTAAGTGGGGCCGACATGTTAAAGTGGACATTAAGTGAACGAAAGAATATAAATAGAGAGTGAGCCTCTCTATTTAACACACACATACACACTCACTCACTGGGGCGCATGAGTGAGAGAGAAGTAGTTCTCTCAAGTGAGAGAGAGAGAGAAGATGTGGAGATCATCTTTATGTTTTCAGGTTTTACTGCTGCTATTGGTGCTCATTCTATCTTTGAGGAAGTTGCGCGGTTTTCTCCTCTATGGTTTCCCTGAGGAAAATTATTTGTGTCTCTTGTCTCTTGTGTTTATTGCTGTGCATGTTAGTCTCTTAGATAAGATCCTAACATAATGCTAGCTTGAATGATAAAAATATAACATGGTATTAGAGCTAACCTGAGAACAAGACATTGTGCAGCTACAGAAGCTATGGATTCTTACTTTTTGGGTCTCTCTCCATAATCCATCAGCAAAATTATGCTAGGCTGATTCTCCATTGAAGGGCGCATCTTTCTGTCGAAGCAGAATTGAATTTCGAACATTTTCAGTTTTTGGTGTGCGAAATTAGGGCTTCTTACAGAAGAGGAATTTTTTAGTGAGCCTGGCATAGGGTTTCTATCCTCATCAAAATCAAATTTCAGAGACCTGGTTCGATATTTTTGGTTGGGTGTAACTTCGGGAAAGTCAAACCCTAGTTTGACCTCGGGCTGGAAAAACCCTAAAATACTAAAAATGATAAGTTTTGGTACATTCACTATATATCGGGATTGGATATGGATCAGGAGTTGAAACTTTCAAATGCCGAAGATAAAATCCTGATTTACAGTGTATCCAAAATTCAGCCTCAGATTCGCTATATTCTAGGAGATATGATCCCTCCAAGTTAGGGTTCCAACCTCTTCTAGGATTCATCCCTAAACAAGACACCTAGGGATAATTGCTATATCTCGGGCTACAAAGGTCCAAATGAAATTTCTGAAGATGTTCCAGAAAGGGAACAAATTGTAATTTTTGGGGTCTAAGTTTCAGACTCAGAAGAGGAAACAGTAATACGTGGCAGTCTGTACAACTTTGCTATGTTGAACAGTGTTGAAACAGGTCACCTTGGGAAAATGATCATAAGTCCCAATTGGTGAAACCAATTTTGATGAAACTTGTGGTGTTGGAACATGGGCAGGTGAGGCTACCTTAGTGTGAAATTGAAAACATAGAGGATTAGTAATTTCAGAGATACTATAGAAACAGTATCAGGCATTTCTGTAGAAGAAATTGAAAAACTAGGGCTTCCTGTTTCGAGAGCTTCCCTCCACTGTTTTTAGAAAAGGAGTACATTGGACAACTCATCTTGAAGAGATATATCTTGCTATCCAATCATATCTAAAAGATTCCAATTTTTTAAAATTAGGGTTTCTCTGACAAACCCTATATCAGCCAACTCCGGAACCAGGACAGACACCTCAAATCGGTAAGATCTAATCTTTTGCTATTTTCATTTGAGGTTCTCATTTCAAAGTGATCTATCACATCAGCTTGATGATAAGCTTTGTGATATTGACAACTTCCAAGCATGGAAGTATATGATCTCTCTGAAGAAAATGAATTGGACACCTACATGAGTAGAGAGGTTCCAGTTCTAGAGGGAGATGAGGTTCAAAGCCTTACACAAGAAGAACTTGGTCAAGGCCAAGAAGATCATTGTTGATTCAATCACGGATCAAATTGTACCACAAGTGTCTTCCCTAAAGACACCGAAAAATGTTTGATTCCTTGAACAAGCTATTTGAAGGGAAGAACATAAATCAGAATATGACCTTAAGAAATCAGTTGAAGAATGTGAATATCTAGAATGCAGAGACCATACAGTCATACTTTACAAGGGTCTCTCAAATCAAAGAACAACTTGAAGCAGTAGAAGAAGAAGTCGAGAATGCAGAAGTTGTAATAACCACCTTGAATGGCCTCCCAGGATCATGGGATTCATTCATTTGAGGAATTTGTTTAAGAAGGAAGTGATTACTTTCAGCAGACTCTTAGAAGAAGAAGAATCTCGACTCATAATAAGAGAAGAGAAGATCGGAGCAACTGAAGATCAAGCTCTCACCATCCAAAGAAGATCCCTCAAGCGATGAGGAATATGAAGAACTCAACTCTTGAAGAACCTCTTATCCACCTTAGCATTTTGATAATAAACGATGCTATTATGAATGAAGAAGATAATGAAGCTGAAGGCTCAAGAAGGAGTCTACCCACGAAACAAATAAAGATAAGTATTCAATTGACATTCCATGATATTGTTTTTTGTTATGAATTTGTTTATATTCAGTTGATGTATTATGCATGATAGAATGTTTGCATTAATGGCAGTATGCTACTAATATGCATGTGATGGGTAAGTAGATCATGGTGCTATACAACTCTCCATTGCTACTTGTCTAGAATGAAACCTCTTTGCTGACATATTGGATTAGTGCACAATCTCAATGTTGTCTTGGTAGAGATGGAAGGCATCTAGAAAGTTTCCGTGAGATATGGATGAATGTTGTATTGGCTAAAATAGTTGCATGATCACATATTTATGCATAAGAATTTGCCATTATGAATATTCCTTATGAAATGTTTCTAACCATACAAATGCATTTGACTTGTAGGAAAGATCACATACATAATTGCCTACAAGCAAAGAAGAATGAGAATTGTTCCGAAGAACAAGTGACGACAGTTCAAGATGAAGAATAATATGACAAATGCAATGACATCATTGATGCAGAACCTTCTAGCTATGAAGAAGTAACCAAGAAGAAAGGGAAGACCAGTTCAAGAAGAATGATGTCTAGGATGTAGTATCGATACACGAATGGAAGTTCGTAGTTCCATTATGCAGTAGATGGAAACATAGTGGGATATAAGGAAAGATTCGTAGCACAAGGATTCTCACGAAAAGAAGGCATAGACTACGAAGAGACATTTGCAGCTAGTGGGAGTTGAGACACATGACAGGAAGAATCATGTGTGAAAATGAAAGAAGGCCTTGTACGAGCTCAGAAGACACCCATGAGATAACACATACATGAGGAGCTTGATGAAGACCTGAACCTTTGCTACAAGGCTGAAGATGATAATCTATAGAGGATGACAAGCTCATAGATGGGTGTGAGAAGAACTTTTGAAAAAGTTTAAGATAGAGGATCTTGGTATCCAATGATCCTAGATGGATACATAGAATATTAGTAGCAGAGGAAACTACTTGTCACTCCGGTACATAATGTTTTAGTACATAGAGTACGAAAGAAAAAGGGAGAATGATACTTCGCTTCAGAGGGAGTGACTACAGAAGATCCTGAGGTTCGACATGGTACGACAGGATGGACAGATTACTGATGACTCTAGGATTTACTGCGAGTAAAGCAAATTCCAACCTTTGCTTCAAGGTTGAAGGTGAAAGACCAGTGATGCTCTTGTTATATGTTGATGACTTGTTCCTGACAGAAAAGAGGAACTCATTAAAGTTGCAAGAAGGAGAATTGCTACCGACTTCAAGATAAAGGACTTGAGGATGATGCACTACGTTCTAGGCATGGAGGTGTGGACAAGGGAAATATGTAGTAGAGATCCTGAAGAGGTTCAGGATGATGGACTCCAAGGCCATGACCACACCTATGGCATCGAACCTAAAGCTATTGAATGTTGCTTCATTAGATTCGGTTGATGCCACAATGTATTGTTAGATGATTTACATGACAAATACGAGACCAAATATTTGCTTTGCTGTGAACACATTGAGACATGTTCACCTGATGGTTGCAAAGCATGTAGTGAGGGACTGGAAGGGTACAGTTGATTATGGGATCAAGTATGAGGTGAATTAGAAGATTAACTTGGATGGTTATGTGGATTCGTATTGGGTAGGCAACACCATTGATAGGAAGAGAACTTCGAGGTGCTACTTCAGTATGATATCAAATATCACTATATCATGGATATGGTGTAGAGAGGAGCAGTGAAGCTCCAGTATGTTGCAACAGATGAACAAATAGCTGATGTGTTGACGAAGCCATTGGCTAGAGTGAAGTTTGAATGCTTTAGGGAGAAGCTTGGTGTTCTCTAGACCGAGGTTCCCTCCAAGGGGAAATGATGAGACCTAGAGCCATTCTGATATGGTGAGAGGATTAGGTTCCTTTCATGGTCAGATGTAAGGGCTGAGCCATTCTGTCATGGTGAGAGGATCTGGTTCGTTCCATGTCAGATGTGAGTGCTGAGCCATTCTGATGTGATTGTAGGATTGGTTCCTACATGATCAGATATAAGTGTTGAATGCCATTCTTGGAATGGAGGCACCTGGTCAGTTACTAGGAAGACTCAATCTAGGACCGAGGGCCATTATGATATGACTGTGGGATGTAGTCTTACATGATCAGGTATGAGTGCATGGCCATTCTGATGTGATTGAGGGATGTGTTCCCACTTGATCAGATATAAGGGCTGATGCCATTCTTTGGGAGAATGGCGACACCTGGTCAGTTACCAGGAATCCTCAGTCTAGGACTGAGAGCCCTTCCAATGAGGTGTTTTCGAACATGGTCGGATGTAAGTGCAGAGCCCTTCCGATGCATTGTTTTCAAACATGGTCGGATGTAAGTGTAGAGTCCTTCTGATGCAGTGTTTTCGAACATGGTCGGATGTAAGCGCAGAGCCCTTTCGATGCGGTGTATTCACACATGGTTGGATGTAAGTGTAGAGCCCTTTCGATGGGGTGTGTTCACACATGGTCAGATATAAGTGCTGAGCCATTCTAGCGCAAAGTGTTTACACATGGTCAGATGTGAGTGCTGGGCCTTTCTGACAAGATAAGGTCAGATGTGAGTGCTGGGCGTGCCTTTCTGACAAGATGAGGTCAGATGTAAGAGTTGGGTGGGCCATTCTGACTTAGGTTCAGATATAAGCGCTGAATACCTACATGAAGGCTAGGCCTACAAACAACATGAAAAAGGGTTGGATCTGTAGAACTTCCTGTGATGAGAAGAATGAAGAGATAACACCATTTGATTGAGATAGCATAAGCAATAATGATGATGATGATTCAATGATGATCTAGCTTTGATGATGATCTAGATCAAGTGATGATCCAGACTTGATGATGATCCAGCAGTGACGATCCAGATCAAGTGATGATCCAGACTTGATGATGATCCAGCAGTGACGATCCAGATCAAGTGACGATTCAAACTTGATGATGATCCAGCAATGATGATCTAGATTAAGTGATGATCTAGACTTGATGGTGATACTGCAGTGACGATCCAGATCAACTGATGATCCAGACTTGATGATGATCCAGTAGTGACGATCTAGATCAAGTGATGATCCAGACTTGATGATGATCCAGTGATGATCCAGACTTGATGAAGATGACTTGACGATGAAGATGAATTGACAATGAAGATGAATTGAAGATGAAGATGACTTGAAGATGAATATGACTTGATGATGATCCAGATGATACAGAGAAGAAGACTTGTGTTGATAAATTGTGTTGAGAGAATACCTTGCTAGTTAAGAGGGAGTGTTGATGTATTTGTAACTTTGGAATGTATTCACTTGTATATTTTATGTATTGTACCCCGATGTTTATTCTGGGAAGTATCTCTGACGTAATTGAGTCATGTCATGACCCTATGTTCCGATCGGGAGATTCAATAATGTAAACAAGTCATGTAAAGTCATTGAGGTTAACCCTCCATTGTAATTCAGGGCAATAGTCCCCACATTTGTGTCAAGGTTAACCCTCCTTATTGATCAGAGGAAAAAATCCCCAAAGTTGTGGGGCACTAGGGTTATTAGACTCTCCTAGAGATGTTGGCTCTAGTAAGTAATTTTTAAGTGGGGTCGACATGTTAAAGTGGACAATAAGTGAACGAAAGAATATAAATAGAGAGTGAGCCTCTCTATTTAACACACACATAATCACTTATTGGGGCACATGAGTGAGAGAGAAGTAGTTCTCTCAAGTGAGAGAGAGAGAAGCAATGGATATTGTCTTTATGTTTTCGGGTTTTACTACTGCTATTGGTGCTCATTCTGTTTCTGAGGAAGTTGCGGGGTTTTCTCCTTTATGGTTTCCCTGAGGAAAATTCTTTCTGTCTCTTGTCTCTTGTGTTTATTGCTATGCATGTTATTCTCTTAGATAAGATCCTAAGATAATGCTAGCTTGAATGATAAAAATCTAACAGGTGAATGTGTCCTTCATTTTCTCAAGAAGAGCCCTTGGTTAGGTTTTGGTTTGCGGATTAGGATTTGAGGGGAAGAGGCACCTTAAACCATTCCTATCAAAATTACAAATTCAAACAAGAGTAACACTTGACCTCTAGATGCTTCCACTATTGAGTGTGACCATTACTCAGGTTGTTTCCAACGTCACCGTTGACTAAATAAATAGTAGTGATTATAATGTGATTATTCACAACCACAAATGCTTCAAAGCCCAATTTTAATAGTATAATAGATAACTCATACAAGAAAATATAGACGAGCTATGTAAGCGTAGCTACAACTTACATACCTCATGTAGGTACACTAGTAGTACTCAAACTCACATAATGCATAGTCACAAGTTATTATCCACTGATGCATACTTAAATACAAATTTGTACACTAGTGCATATGGTTCAAAAGTTCCATGAAATATTGCCACGAATAAGTTAAAATTGAAAATTTCGTGGATAAACAGATAAAATTTTTGAAAAAAAATGTTTTGGCCCTCGATAATTGTCGTTATAGTGACGGACATAATAGTTTGTCGCTAAAACGACAATAGTTCGTGGTAATAGCGACAAAATCACAAAGTTCGTCGCTATAGTGATGATAAACTAATCATCATCATAAACGGTCATCATAGTAATGATCATTGAATTTTTGTTATTGTTGAAATTTGATTGTTGTGCATTTTCGTTGGAACCGCCACGATCATTAATTTATAAATACATGTTCTTAAGACATATTTCAACAAATTATTAGCTATAGTTGCAACCATTTTTCTGATGATTGTTTGATCTGTGATTTGAAGAGTCCGGTACTAGTTTAACACATCGAATTTTTGATCTCGTTTGGTTTCCAGGTTAGTATTTTTAAATTCTTAGCCTCCTTTAATGTGTAGGGTTATACATAAAGTGAGTTGACTATTCAATATCTTCTCCTCAAGACTAATTCCTATATAGATTTGTCGCTTAGAATTTGATAGATACACATGAATATCTATTTTTAAATACCATGGAGGGACATTTACTAATTAGATTTTTCACTTTCTATGCCACATCCTTTAATTTCATTTCTCCTTTAATATATATATATATATATATATATATATATATATATATATACACACACACACACACACACACACACACACACACACATATACACACACACACACACACACGCATATATCTATCTATCTATCTATCTATCTATACATACATACATACATACATACATACATACATACATACATACATACATACATATATATTCAATTTAACTATATATTGATTGAGTGTTTTGGTTCTTATAGGCTATTATAATGTCAAATAAATATACTTGGGAATAAAACAATAAGAGGTATGTTGAGTTTAAGGCAGCAATGGAGGCGAAGGGTAATGTAAAGTGTTATTTCCCATGCAATGATTGCGGGGGTTTGCGAACGAGAAGGATTTAAGAACAAGTGCTGAAAAACATTGTAAGGAGAAGGGGCATGCTGAAGGGGGGTATGAATGTCTTCCCTTGGTAAGACGTTATTCATTACATAATGTACTTCTTGTAATATTGTTGAAATCAAAGAGTTCATTATTACAGAGAAACATCATATATTCACAACATGTTTTATCATTTTAAATATATGTGTTATATACTATATACAAATGCTATTACATTGCTTGTAAATATAAAGACAATGCCCCCTAAATGTTGATCGCTAGAGATCTATTTGCCACGTAATAGTAGAAATACTACTTTACAAGGTGAGGAACACGAAGATCAGAATATTGAAGATCAAATTCTTAATGATCCTATGGAAGAAGATGGCGTTATCGATACAAATGTCAGAGATGAGATAAATAGATTGCTCCAAGACACATTTTCTCCATTTGATCATGAGGACAACCTCCATGATATTGATGATGTTCCCTTATTCGAGAAGTCTCAAGAACCTCTTTATGAAGGCTCAACAACAAATATTTTATTTGTTATATTGTTGTTGGTGAACTTGGAGGTTTTGAATGGTTTATCAAACACTTGTTTCAAACAGCTCTTAAGGTATGTAAAGTTGACTTTTTCCTTTATTTTTATGTTAATTAATTCGTAAATTAGGGATATGGAATATTTATGACTTATATTCTTTACATTTCATTATTTTGTCAATGTTGCAGATTTTTAGGTGAATTTCTATTACCACCATCAAATAATTTACCATGCACATGTCAAGAGGTATTCTTGATTATGAAAGAAATTGGAATGGAGTATCAAGTTATTGATGCATGTCCTAATGATCATATTATATATTATGAACAGTATGCATCAGAAAACAAATGCCCACAATGTGATATTAGTAGATATCGATTGATCAAGTAAAAAAAAAGGTGCCTCGCAAAGTTCTTCATTATATTCTCATAATTCCACTTTTCCAGCAACTATTTAGGTGCCAAAGTATAGCACCATTTATGGATTACCATGAAAAGAATGTAAGTGAAGATGGTGTTCTTCGAATGCTTGTAGATGGTTCTGCGTTGAAGAACATTGAAGAAAAATGACCAATGTTTAAAGATGAACCTTGTAATGTTATACTTTCATTGGAAACTATGTGTGACTTTAATCCCTTTAAAATAGTTCTGTTTGAGGTAAAATGGTACATGATACAAATGAATGAGCATTATCCTGAAATAACTGTTATTGAGCATGCCAATGGATTTACCATGGTTAATACAAGGGAACTTGAAGAGCCTTATGTTCCTCCAATTTAGTGTGAGTAGGTATTTTACTTAGAGGTGCTAGGTAAATCAGGTCGGTCATACATTGTTAGATATGATCCAAGAGGAATACTGATCAACTATAATGCGCCAGAGGAAGAAGAAAATGTTGAAGAAGAAGGCGATATAGATTAGGAGCAGTAGGTTGCCTACGCAGATGTGTTAGATGAAGAATCTGATCAAGAGGATGATCATCCAAACGATGTAGCAGATAATGATGTAGTCTGTGATGATATTGATGATGAATATATAACCAAAAATGACATTAATGATGATGCTAATATGAGCGATCCTTTCAACGATAGTAATTTTGAACCAGATGATGATACATATGTTGATTCAATAGATGAAGAAGAATATCAATGGCATTGTAGCAATGTTGGAATCTAGGAGGTATGTGCATGATGGGCCATATGATGATTATTCCACGTAGTTGTTTATGCAACATCTCATTTGTCATATTTGTTGCACATTTTCTTATGTTTTTTTCATTTACTCATAGATATTTTATATATATCTAAAATGGTTGTAATAACTAGGTATTGTATATGTTTCAATCATTTAGGTAAGTACAAAGTTAAATATATGAATGTAATCATCATCATCATCATCATCATCATCTTCATCTTCATATTTATGTTCATCAATGGTATCATCATAATCATCATATTCATCATCATCTTCATCCTCCTCCTCCTCCTCCTCCCCCTCCTTCTCCTCCTCCTCATCATCGCCATCATCATCATCATCATCATATTCACCAATATCATCATCACCATCATCATCACCATCACCATCATCATCATCACCATCATCATCATCACCATGATCACCTTCATCATCACCACCATCATCATTATCACCGTCATCATCACCACCACCACCATCATCATCATCATGTTCATCCTCATCAAAATAATTGCAATCATGAACATCTTCATCTTTATGATGATCAATGGTATCATAATAATCATCATAATCATCATCATATTAAATATCCTCCTCCTCCTCATCATTAGTGTATTCATTTCCATCATCATCATCGCCATCATCATCATCATCATCATCATCATCATCACCATCATCATCTCCATCATCATCATGACCATCACCGTCATCATCACCATCATCACCATAATCATCACCATCATCATAATCATCATCAACATCATCATCATCACCATCATCATCACCATCATCCTCATCATCATCATTAACATCTTCATCCTCATCCTCATCATAATCATCGCCATATTCATCCTCCTCATCATCATGTCTAGCATCATCATCATCATTTCCATCATCATCATTATCATCATCATCGACATAATCATCATCATCATCATCATCATCATCATTTCCATCATCATCATCATCGCCATCATCATCATCATCATCATCTCCATCATCATCATCATCATCACCATCATCATCACCATCATCACCATCATCATCATCGCCATCATCCTCATCATCATCATCGACATATTCATCCTCTTCCTCATCATAATCATCGTCATATTCATCCTCATCATCGTCATGACTAGCATCATCATCGACATCATCATCATCGTTGACATCATCATCATCATCATCGCCATCATCTCCATCATCATCATCATCTTTGATGGAGGTCAAATGAAAAACTTTGATGTAAAAAATATTCCCTAGAAATTAATTTCTGATCAATTTAATTATCATTTTTGTGGAAAGAATTTGGAAGGACATGTTTGTCAAACTAAATTGAAATTACCAAATAATGAAGGACATCTACTCAAATAGTTTTCATTTTTCACAAAATATTTCCAAATAAATTATTGTGTAGTTTCCATCCCCATCGAATTTTCCTTTTTCTCAAATCCTTTGGATTTGGTTTTCTTTCTATTTGATTAAATTATGTATTTAGACTACAGCGGGTAAAAACTGTTAAATCCTATGGGTCTCTTTTGCTTCATTTTCTCTCCATTAACAATGATAATCCAAATCCTTTTCCTTTTAATATTGTTGGAAACTCATTTTCTCTTGAAATAAGCCATGGGTGTGGGATCTTGGTGAACAATTTTGTGGGTTTACTCATGCAACCAATGAAAACCTATTTGTTGGTAATTACACATGTTAATGTTCTAGTAGGTATCATGGTAGTGCCTTGTTCTTGATATCAAAGGCTAGGAGGCCATAACAAGGATTTTATTGCAATTGTTGGTATTGAACAATAACCCATTTCCTCATTGCTTAGGCATTTCGACCTTTTTTCCAAGCTTTACTTGTGCAAAATGAGATTGTACACAATTTTCAAGTGTTGGTTATCGATTTGAGATATAAAAATAGTGTTGGATAAGGATTGAACAACAAACAATTTGTGTTTTAGTTAGTAGCCTATGCATGGTGTCTTGTTGACAATTACTTATTTCAAGTTGTAGCATTACTAGTTGGAAGTTCATAACACTTAAAATTTGATAATACTGTCAAGTTTGGTTATGCATCACATGTAGATTTGGATTTTTCATTGAAAATTAAGACCCACCAACAATATTCTATCCCATTGGGTTTCATTCCATGCCATTCAGTTCGTGCTAGTTGCACTAAAACCTTACCTATATCTTGCATGTTGTTTGTTTGTCTTTGTTTCTAAGAGAATATGTGCATATGATAGTTGTATATTGATGATCATTTTGTGAGCTGGAAATATGACACATGTTTCAACATTACTAGTATTCTAGGAAGATACTATATATATATAATAAACAAATAAAAAAATACATAAAAATTAAAAAAATAAAAAATAAAAAATAATAAAATAATAAAAAACAAAAAACAAAAAACATAAATAAAAAATACACATTTCAACATAATAAAAAATGATAAATAATAAATATTAAAAAAAATTAACAATTTTTTTTTAAACATACTTACCTCACTTACCTCCCGAGTCCCCTCCCATGCAGCGTAGACAAACTACATCTTTCACTTACCTCGCACAGGAACCAAACCCGAGGTCGCAGAGAAACAAGAGCTGAAGGCCATCGAGGAGGTCGCAAGAGGTAATCGATGAGGTCGCAGAGGAGACAGAGGTCACAAAGCATAGAAACCGAGGACAAAATGCATCCCAAATCGATGAATACCCTGGTAGTTACTCTTGAATTCCGTTGTAAAATTTCTCAACGTCGAGATGTGGTCCTTCACCCACTAAATGTGAACTAAATCATTGGGGTTTGAGAAAGGGTAAATCGTTTTGAGAGAGGGTATGAACTATAACAAGTTTTTAAGAGAGGGTAAATCATTTTTAAGAGAGGGTTTAAACTTCAATATTTTCCATAGTTTTTAGTTAATGTAGTTTGGGAGGTCTTGTTCTTGTAGGATCATATCTAAATTCTATATTTACTCAAAATTAATTTTTTATTTTAGGGCCTAAGAAAAATAAGAATTATCTCATAAAAGGAGTTCCTAGAAATAAGTATGATTTCAACAACACTAAAATTATTGGAGAACAATGTGTTGATGTTGCTTCAAATGGTGCTACAAATTCCATTGCTATTAGAGTAGAGATTCCTAACCAAAAAGATAAAAAATGAGAAAGAAAACCACTTTTACAAAAAGGGTACACGTAAAAAATGATGGAATTGAGACTTGCTCTAAAGACATGTGGAGTAATTACAAATTCCAAGGTAGGAATTTGTATAGTTCCAGGTACAAATGATCAAGAACCCAAAATAATCCTGGTTGTTGTTGGTGCGATTTACTCAAAATTAATTTTTTGTTTTAGGGCCTAAGAAAAGTAAGAATTATCTCATAAAAGGAGTTCCTAGAAATAAGTTTGATTTCACCAACACTATAATTATTGGATAACCATGTGTTGATGTTGCTTCAGATGATGCTACAAATTCCATTGCTATTAGAGTAGAGATTCCTAACCAAAAAGATAAAAAAAATTAGAAAAAAATGTGTTTTTACAAAAAGAGTACAAGTAAGAAATGGTGGAACTGAGACATACTCTAAGACAAGTGGTGTAATAACAAATTCGAAGGTAGGAATTTGTATAGTTCCAGGTACAAATGATCAATAACCCAAAATAATCCAAAATGATTTGGAAAACTTGGATTCAATACAACCTATATGAGAAAGCTTACCTAGTATATGGAAAATATTACAATGCATGGGACTCCTAGTATGATGATCCAACATAAGGTTTCAGTTTGGAGGTGAGTGTTATTGCCAACTAACAAGTATTATGATTATTTGGTGTTAAATGTTTATTAATTAGTGGTGTTGATTATATGCAACTTTCTCCATTTGAAACCATGTGGATGGATTTATACCGATGGATTACATGTTCATCATTGGCTGACATCGAGTAGAAGAGAGTGCCTACAAACAATGTGAAACACATACCATAGGGTGCCTAGAAGATGAATAAGATATGAAAACCTCCTTCTAATCCCAATAGCTACTTAGAAGATGAATTGGCATGTAGAAATAAATACACAACCATGTGACTAAATATTTGTGTGCAAATATTGTCATGATAGTCCATGATGTGCTCTAACATGGACATGTTTCTTTTCAGCCTAATATAATGGCCTATGGTGCCAAAAGGTTGTATAAAGAAATTTGTTCATGGTGGTGTCAATAATTATGATCCTTTCACATGGTATGATCCTCTTTAGAAATGTGTGATGAATTTCAATAGTGGGTCATATGAGAACCTTATAGTGTTGAAATTTGACATGTGTACGATATTTTTAAAATTTGCAGATTATAAGAGAGATAGTACTTAATATGTTTGTTGAAATATTGTAACTTCAAAGGATATTCTAAACGTATTTTACTGATGTACCCCAAGGGAGATGTTCTATTCCTCCGTCGGTATGTTATTATTATAATTGGTCATCATAGAGTCATGAGGTAAAGCCTCCATTGTAAGTAGGGTCAATAGTACCCTAATGAATATAACAAAATATTGTTTTGTGATTTCCTAGGTGAAGTCGGTCTAGACATTTTAGTGGGTCCGACTTGATTAGGGTAAAAGTCAGTTAACAAAAGAGTATAAATAGAGGAGTTGTGCTTCTCATTAGAACATAGACTCACTTACTTGTGTAGCACATAGGAGAGAGAGAGACATGCAACCAAGGATGAGAATATGTGTTTTGGGGTTTTATCTTATACATCTTATATAGAGGAAGTTTTGCTGGGTTTTCTTCCCCTTTAGGGTTTCCCATGATATATATTTTGTCTATCTTGTGATTGTGTTTATTTCAATGATTCTGCATATGCTAATGTTGTGAATATGTATTAAACACTAATGATATCTAGCTAAGAATATGAAATATTAACATGGCATCAGAGCTAGCCTGAATAGAAAAAGTTTCACAAGGTGAAACTCTCTCTCCTCTCCCTGAAGAAGAAATTAGGGTTTCTGCAAATTTTGGAATTTTGAAGATCCACTTACATAGAAAGTTTTGCCTCCCTATAGCACATCTATTGAGCCATGGGTCAAAGTTTTTGGGTGTTTTAATCTCCAGAAAATCCAAACCCTTGTTTGGCCCTGAACAAGAAAACTGTAGAAAACCAGAACCATAAATTCTGTAGAAACTGCAACCTCGCAAGCAAGTTTTGAAGGGTGAATATTTGGGATCTCCAGAAACCAAGTGGACCAACCAAGTGACCTCAGTCAAGCACATATCCTTGTAAGGTCATCTTTTCATTTTGATAAATTTCAATTTTTAGTGACCTCCTAGATAGGATGGGCCCAAGCACTAAGCTTGAGGACAAACTGGAAGGCATAGAAAGCTTCCTAGCATGGAAGTATAGTATTGGTATCATTATTAGAGAGAATGATATTGAGAAGTACATCAAGGATGAATTTGCAGAACCAAAAGAATATGAAGCTTAAGAGAAGCATAAGAAAGACATAATCAAGGCAATGAGGATCATTGCTAATTATATAAAATATTGCTAGATCCCTCAAGTGTCATCTAATAAGACACCAAAGAAAATGTATGATGCACTTTCCAGAATGTATTAGGGGAAGAACATCAACATGAAGATGAATTTGAGAGCTCACCTGAAGGGTACCAAGATGAGCAAAGGAGAATCAATTGAATATTACTTCACAAGGGTATCCCAGTTCAGGGAAAAACTAAGTGCCATTGGAGACACCCTTGATGAAGATGAACTAGTTATGAATTCTCTCAATGGTCTCACTAGACCTTGGGATTCATTCATACAGACTCTGTGTGCTAGAAAACAAAGTAAGAAGTTTGAAATTGTATGGGAAGATTGCATCCAAGAAGAAGCTAGAGTGTCTAACATAGAAGCTCCACTTAGAGAAGATGATCAAGCTCTAGACATCCATACTAAAAGAAGAAAAAAAAATCAAACTTCAAGAAGGATAGTTATAAACATCCAAATAAGTTTCAAAAGAATATAGAAAACAATCAGAAGAAAGATTACTCAAAGTATAAATGTTATAACTATCATAAGATAGGACACCTTGCGAGAGAGTGTCCATCAAAGAAGAAGAACAACAAAAGAAATCATGCTAATCTAGCTGAAGATGAGGACAAGGAATAAGAAGAAAGACTTCAAAAGAGACTAATAAAAGAAGAAGATGTAGAAGAATATTAGAACCCATAAGATGAAGTGTTGACTGCATTGACCAATATTTCCCACCAAGGACCCACTAGTCATCATCACACACCTTGGGGAGTACACTGCAGCAAAACCCTTCCATGACTTTGGGTTTTGAATGATAAAAATGGGTAATTCCTCCACCCCTCCTATGGAACAAGAGACTATGTACACATCAACATAGTGACTACATTGTGGTAGCTGTACTTAGATTTTTTCATCTAGTAACCGCTTTTGGGAAATTGAGCTTCCTGGAACCCTACACTTGCCCACTCATCAAGATAATAAACCAACGGTCATACAAAACTATAATGCTTCATTTGTATACCATTTCATTTTTTCAATTCATTTAATCGATGTACTTCCACTTCATAGGATCTAACTACCACTTAGTTATTTTAAACATGTAGGTTAGTATCCAATATGAGGCCATGCAATATCGTGCAATCGTTGACATGTATACATATTTCATTACTAATGAACAATAATGCAATAATTTTCTATGTACCATGCACCTAGTATCATATTCATCCATTCAACATATAATTTTAACTTGGTATCCACATACCTATCATCTATTAATTTTGTAGGCTAGAGACATAATTAAAATACAACAATCATTCATAATATTAACATCACACACACACACAACTTCTGTAAAATAATAAATCCATATGTCCATAGTGTCATCATAGTGATGAAGTTCCACAATAATAAAAAAATACAATAGGTAATTGTTATACCGTGATTTGTCACACCTCATGCATCATGCCTTGATGACCTTCCATTGTCCCTATGCAGACTCACTATACCCCATTTTCTCACTGTAGCCCTGATGCTTCAACGTAACCCTTAAAAAACATTAATGAAGACATATGTGGGTCACCAGTTATACAGCTCATGTATATGCATGTTGCACCATTGTATCTTGCATACATCGAGTATTATGCTTAAAAACAAAAAATATTTGGAGTTGTTTCAATCAAGTGACTAATACCTTGATCATTGGCCTTCCATATGTCGTGAAATGCTTCGATTCAACCCTCTATTTCCCATTAGAGGGATAAATATTGAGCCATTATGAAGCATTAGAGGAGGAGAAACTTGGAGAGTAAAGAGATTATAGAAATTTTTTTCCCCATTTTCATGTGCTTGAGTCTGCATCCCTTTGTCCTTGTTTATAGATCTATTTGTGCTCATATCCCAAGCTTGCCATTGTCTTTGTGATATTTCCTTATTATGGAGGATTGAAGTGGTGGAGGCCTAAGTGGAGGGATTTGGTTTCTCAGTTTTGATGAGGTGCTGATAGAGCTTGTCACATTGTATATTTGTTTTATATGAATAGAAATATCCATTTCTCGTCCAATTTCATGTGTGTATATTTGTATCCATGGGTGTAATTTCTTTATACATGTTTAAATGGAATATTCTAGATTGAAATCTAACACTTAATGTATTATGCTTGTATATCTATTTTTTGTTGAGGACAAATTGTAGGGACAAGATTTTGATCGAGAGCTCAATGTTGGTCATCTTTGAACGTCTAGTTGAGGTACGGTTCTTATCCCTTAGTGGTTGGTTTCTTTAATTTATCTAGCATGATTGAGAATGGATTTGATTTCTGGTGTCATACTGTCTATTGTTTTCCACCCCATGCCATTGGAATATTTTCTCCATAACAGAATTGGCGACTCTGCTGGGGATTTTCCTTTTTGTTGGGGATTTTGGGTGCATTTTTTGCTCAAATTTCTCTTTTTTATCTGTGTTTCTATGTTGAATTTGGTAGTATGTTCATTCATCAGCAGTCACCTAGAGTGGTTTAGCCCTTGGATTTCTTTTTACCACCTTCTTCCTTGTATACATAAGTCAAAATACTTACAGTTACGTATATATGCAGGTTGTACTCTATTAGGTCGCGTACATACATTGATGTTCTTTGAACAATCATGTATATCTCCCTTTTTTGTTGATATCTTGATATGTGAAGTGATTTGGTGGGTTGTGAATGTTGTTGGGTATTCCTAGGTTGTTATGTTGTCTGTTGACTACTCATGATGCGTCTAGAAACCTCTTTTTATTGATATTTTTTTAGAAATGTGGTCTTTTCAATCTATCCCTTTTTGTTTTTCTATTAGTGCACTCGTTCCTAAGTGTCGGTGTATTGCTTGGCTTGTGTTTGTTGCTTGCTGTAGAGTCTAAGAATATAATGGTTTTTGTTACATTTTCACTCATTTATTTTGAAAATACAAAAATAATTGCATTGTTGCATATTCACTTGCATTTTGCATGTTCATGAAAGTAAGTACTTGCATCGGTTTGCTTGGATGAGATTAGTGTCTAGGATTTCATTTAGGAAGGATTGAATTTTCATTAAAAATTAAATGAATTATTGTGCATTTCATTTAGTGGCATACTATCACTTCATTTGGAAAACAAAGTTTCACTTGGAATTGTTTTTAGGTGTGCATATTTGGTTTTATTATTGAGTCATAACACCACTAGTTTCACGATTATATCCCTTGAGTAAGCACAACCTCTTAAAATTAATGCTTAACTTAAAATTGATTAGAACAATTTTATTTTATAAGGTGCACCAACAAGCTTAGGTTTTAGAGTCTTGGAATAGGATTCCATGAGTAAATTTATCCAAGACAGTAAAATAAAAACAATTAGGTGTCTGTCTAGGACACTCACAGAATAACCTCTACAAGTACCCCCTTCAATACCTTTTCCTAGGTATAAGAGGGAGTACTTATGTAGGTTATTCTATGAGTGTCTTGGCCAGGTAGTGGTCAAAAGACACAATATCTATATGTGTTGAATCTAAGGGCCACTATAATAAGTTAGACACCTCCACTTTCATTGTATGGGAGTCTTAGGCCTCTGCTAGGTGAGAAATACATGCTATATTCAGGAGCTCATTTTTGCTCACTCTTGGCTTGTTTTCATATATCTTATCTTACTCAGGGGTGTGCTATGTGTTTGTTAGTTGGATTTAGGGATCACAGTTACTTGAGTCTCTTTGTCTTTGGATTCATCATCAATCTAGTTTTGGTACTTCATCATTTTCGTCATTTAGCAGGATTATTGCCTTGTGACCCTTTACAACCTCTTTATAAGAGGGATATACATTCTAGGAGGCATCTTTCCATCGAGATCCACATACATTTTTTACCATGAGTACCACTTTCGAGACCCCAAATTTCCCTCCATCCCCATCATCTGGATTGGGGGGAGGAACCCTTGAGGTTCCTCCTTCATATACTTTATGGATTCTTAGGACTCTAGTTTATACCAACCCTTGTGGGCTTGTTCCTTCCCACTCGGTAAGACCAAATTTTTCAGACTTTATAGTATTTAACCCAAAATTTTCCTCAGTAAGTTCAAGTATTGAGACACAATCAGTTCTCTTTAGTTCATCTCCTTTCATGTTCGACCTGCCAAATATATCCACTGGTATTCCATAATCCATCCAAGGTCCTAGTGCAGACCGTAGTGTTGGATTAGGGGGCATGTCATCCCCTTACATTGCACATCAGTTCAAAAGTGGTCATACTCCTACTTCTACTTGTTACATTGCACATAAGTTCGAAAGTGGTCATACTCCTCCTTCTAATCCATTTTTTGGGGGATGGCCACCTCCTTCGTTTGGTCTTCACACTAGTGTTCATCCCAATGGGGGTGGTAGTGGATACGTCAATGTTGGGTTAATGAATTATGTTCCTTCTTTCGTACCATCGTCCATTGCACTAATTCTATTGAATTCACTTCTCATGAAAAATACTCCCCATATCCCAATTGGGCCCTCGAGAAGGTATGATCCTTTTAGTTACATTCCCCCCCTTCATCTAGTGTACTCGTTTCTGGAGGTTATGTACCTCCCCAGGTGTCAGGGTTCATCCAGTATAGTAGAAAAATAATTATGGTTATATAATTATTCTTGGTAAGTGCAAGAAAAGGGGTGTAAGAGAGAATGTTTGGGATATCGTGGAGCTAACTCTTTAGCAATGAAAGATTATGGGTAGCCACGACAAACTATGCTTTAGTCCAACTCGGTGAATTTTACTTCAAAAAAGGGTGTGGACTACTGGAACTGGTGGGGGGGTAGAGTTTCTTTCCTTGGATGTTTGTTTAGGGCTCTTGTTTAGAGAGGGGAATCTATTAGGCACAACCTTCCAAAATCTCATTATTTGTTCCCAACCCCATTTCCTTCCTTTTGTTTCATCCTAAGGAAGCCTCTATCTGCTCCAGGGTATTTTTTTTTGCAAACCAGAAAATATGTCACAAATTTTTGAAAATAAGTTATAAGACCTTTCTAGACAAATTCCTTCTTAATCCAGTGATACACTTTCAAATATATAAGTGGGGTGGTAATCCCAATTTGTAAAATATGGGAGTGCAATAGTGTGATTGCTAGTTCTTTGTTTTCATTTGGTCCTTTATGGGTGTCATAATGCCATGAATAGTGGTGTAACTTGGGTGTCATTGTGAATGGTGTGGTGCTTCTATAGGTAATAGATATGACAGGTATAGACAAGTTCCCTTAAGTTATTGCTTCGTCCTCATGTCAATCTCTAGTATGTATATATCACATGCATTATCATTGTTTCCATATTGACATGAATTATCAGACATGCTACTTATTTATATGTGTATGTGGTGTTTAATCTATGACACTTGTTGGATCTTGGTTGGGTGGGAATAAATCCAGTAATTTTTCCAACCAGAATAGGTAGATAGTAGAAGCTGGTAGTTTCATAGGTTGTAAAACTAGCACTTTATGGACAATGATTCTCTCATAAAGGGTTGTTAGGCATAAAATTAAAGAATGTTGCATTGGTAAGGAATGTTTCTCCCTCAACTACTATAGATAGATTTTTCATTGTAGTTCCTTTCTCAAATTAGCTATATTTTCTCTTGAACCAATGAAAGTTTGGATTCCCTCCCTTCTTAAAACTACATATGTATCTTCGTTTCCTGTGATGCTTTGTAGATATAGGTTGAGGGCCTCTTTGGTGCTTTTCCAAATGGGAAATATATCCCTGTATCATAGTTGACTTGTGAGAAAATAATGAATTTATTAATGGAGGTCCCACTAGACATATTGCATTCTCTAGGCCATATGGTTGAAGCCAACAATGAATGTTGATGACTTTAGACCAGCAAAAAGAACTTGAGTATTTCAATGAGGAACACTCATCACTCTATAAAAGGGAATTGAAGAATACTTACATAGATTAAGCAGTTGAGGAAAACGAATTTAGATAATACAAAATTTACTTAACTTACATAGAATAGAAGAAAAAGTTTTCATGACAACAATAAATACTAATGACAACTCGAGAAGAATCTATAAAACTTAGTGTGTAGAATCCCAACTCAATGGATAATGGAAAGAACAAAATAGAAGAGAGAGTAGGCAGGGGGTTGTTGCAACTTCCTATGTGCATCTTGGAGAGAATAATGAAGAATATCATTATGCCCTCCATATGCTCACCTTCTCGATCCTGCAAACTCTCGAGTCTATGTGCATCCCACACTCTTTTATTCATGGACTCTTTTCATCTCCTGCTCATTATCCCTGGAGTTGGGTTGGATCGATGAACCAGAGTAGAAACCTAGTAATTTTATACATAATAGTGGCCTTGAACTATTTCTTAGAGGCTTCTCTCAATTGGAATCTATGTGCTCGATGTTTGATGTATCTTCATTTGGTAATACCAAGTTTGTTGTGATTTGAAGGTTGGTTGCACCAGCACTAGAAGTTCTAGAACTTCACTAAATTTTAGCAATAGATACAAAATAAATATTTAACTCCAAAATTTTCATCCCATGACGCAACACGTTTGTACACTCTATCCTTCAAATGCAAGAGCAAAAGAGCACTAGTTTTCCAAACTTCAAAAGTTGTGTCTAGTGTTAGATTGGATTTCAGACTCTATGGTGGGTCTTATTTCCAAAAATATAATATTAAAGAGTTTTATATCAGAGTAATGGCCCAATATATCCATAATTCATGCAAATGAAGAAGCATGTGAATACTTTTTTTGCTCAAATTAATGCTAAATAAGTTGTTGCACAAAGGGGTTGCAGAAGATAACAGTTTAAGATCCAAATTGAGATAGCAAAAGATGATGGGAATGGAAAAATGTGATGAGGATGGTATGAAATAGCTGGAGGATAATTTTGAATTGATGGGAATAGGTTAATAAATTTAAACAATAGAAATTTTGACTTAATGGGAGTAGGTTGATAACTTTAGAGCCATAGATAGATCTCACTTAAGGAGGAATCTTTACGAGCAATAGTTCATTCACTTGCAAAATCAAGACATCACAGTAATTTTAAAACTCTTTTCAAAGACTGCATCCCATGCCGAGTCCTCATCTAGGAAGAATGGGTGCCCAATGACACTTCTACTCAACCCCACTTTACTTGTAGACACAAGGTATTAGACTTGATTTACCATACAATATCTCTAATTGGTCCAAATTTTGATATTGGTTTATGCTACTTCAATTTGTGTAAAATATGCAATAAGGATTAGAGGATTTTTGTATGGATTACATGTATTAGGATGGTTGTACCGGTCTTAGGATATTTTTATTTGGTCATTTCAGTTTATTTCATTTTAAGTTATTGGGTTATGTCAATACCCACTAGAATGACACTTTCCTTTTGATCCCTTTTGTATATATTTATTGAATTCAGAAGGTAAGTTGGAGCTTTGGATCCATGCGTCCACAAGGGTTCTCTTTTTCACTTCTATAATATTGCAAATAATGTTGTTGTTTTAATAATATTTCATTTTATGAGTAAAACTAATAAAATGACATAATTGAGAATTTGAATCTGTAAGAAAACATAATTTACACTGGAACAAACCTGGTACGCACATTGTATGCCCAGGCCAAAATGCCTTTCTACGTGCTACGTACACCTTACAAGATTGTAATGAAGAAAACATATCATAGGGTATTTGAATTAATAATATTAGAATACAACAACATAAATTTCCCTAAATCAGGTGAAAAGATATTCAAAAAATTGTGGATAATAGAATGCCAACGGTTTACCATATTTGACATAAAATTTAACAAAAATATTTAACAAGGATCCCGTGATAAATCCATGGGGGATTCACCTTGTTGAGGATTATCTTATCACATTCATTCATAAGGGGGGGGTTTTTAATTGTGAAATATAAGGTCAATATATTATAGGTATTGGGGGGTATAAAAGGTGTTTCTGGTAAAAGTAAGTAATATATTGTAAAAATAGGGGATTTTTAATTGGAAATATGTATTGGGAGGGGGGATCAACAAAATAATTTTTGTAAGTAATTATCAATATCTAGGTAAATTAGGGGTATTCTTTAATATCCCATGAACGAAAGTGCTATGACATGCTTTTACTAAGTGAAGACCTTGTGGATAAATCAAAGTAAATCAATGCAAATTTTATTCTAGTTCCTCTTCCTCTAAACCTAGCGTTATTCAACTAAATATTTTGCAGCCAGCAGAGGGGAAATAAGGGGATGTAGATCGCAAATCCAGAATGCAACTAATTACAGATAGAGGAAGAGTTCAATAGGGAAAATCAAAATGAGGGTAATGCAGAATGACCCATTGTTTCTTAAGGAGAATTTTTTCCAAGATCCAACAATATTGTCTCTCTTTCCTCTTTCATCTGCATGGTTGAGGGGCCTCAAATCATAGGGATCTGGTGGTTTTAGAGGTGGCAGATCCGTGAATTCAATTTCATCGCTGACTCATGGTCTGATAGATGAATGGGAGGCTGACATTGTAGCCCATCAGTTGGCCCCAACTCATTTTGTTTGTAAGATTAATCATTACTAGGTAGTTAAGAATACGATGGGCCTCATGATGGAGGATGTCCAAATTAGGTGGAGGAATACCAAATTCACGACATTGGAAATGAGGGTTACTATGGAAAATATTGTGGATGGATTGAAAAACCTCTAGAATAAATTTGTGTGGGAGAAATATCTATTTGAGAAACACTTCAAGATGGAAGGAGAATATAGGCTCAGCCATGTTGAGGAAAATTTAGGTAAAGGGGTTTTGCATAGTGTTTCAATGGCATAGGGTCTTCACCTGGTGAAACCATGTCATAGTGCCTTCATTCATGGGATATTAAATATTACCCCTAATTTCACTAGATATTGATAATTACTTACAAAAATACTTTTTTTGAGCCCCCCTCCCAATACATATTACCAATTAAGAAACCCCTATTTTTACAATATATTCCTTAATTTTACTAGAAACCCCTATTTTTACAATATATTCCTTAATTTTACTAGAAACCCCTATTTTTACAATATATTTCTTAATTTTACTAGAAACCCCTATTTTTACAACATATTCCTTAATTTTACTAGAAACCCCTTTTTATACCTCCCAATACCTAGAAACCCCCCATACTATATTCCCCACCCCCCAATACCAACAATATATTGACCTTATTTTTCACAATTAAAAACCCCCCTTTATGAATGTCATGATAAGATATTGCTCGACATGGTGAATCCCCCATGTTTAATGGAGTAATTTTATCACATGGGTCAAAGTAGAAAACCCCTAAACTTTGCAGATGATGGATGCTTAGATGCTTTGAAATACACTGAACCTGTTTTTGGATTGACAAAGAATGTATGAAATATTGATTTTGAGGTTGTGGTCATGACAAGAAAGAGAGAGCCGATGTCAGTGAAGCTTCCTAAAGTAGAGTCTCCGAACTTGGAATTGAATGCCTACCTGTCATGGTACCAAACTCTCATTAGAATGAGCTATTTTACTTTGGAAAGTTCCAGTCAGGGAAAAATTTAAGGATGTGATATTTATCCTAGAGTATCTAAATGGAGGCGAATATTGTATTAAATGTCTATTTTAAGGTAGGCGAATCTTTCCATTTTTTAAAGGATAAGTATACCTACTTTGCGAATAATTGTTATTGAAAAAAATAATTAGACGAAATATTTATGATATGTGTTTTTGTGTTTGGTGAAAATTCACAATCTCAATTTCATCAATGTTTATCTAATATGCATATCCCTCTTACAATTTACCTCTTATGTGAGTGTTTTTCATTATTTTCATACACGTGCATGTAATAATGGAAAAATATCAAGATAGGATTGGACACCCATGTATATTGCTAAAAATAATATTACCAAATATGAAAATTTCAAAAAATACTTCAATATAACTCCTAATTGATGGAAATGCATTGTCTTGGTGAATTTAGACATATATAGTGATAAAGATAACAATTTATGTTTGCTAGAAGTTCATTCTGGAAATGGAATAAAAAAAATTTAAATGATTATTCATGTTCTCCATAACTACTCCATAAGGAAAAAATTATGGATAATTAATAACTAAAAATTTAATTACAAAACAAAAAGTCTTGGAAACTTGAGAAATACATATGTACCTTGCTTCTTTTCACTACTACATAATGTCTAACAAAAATCTTAGATAACTTATCTCAATTTTATCAATATCATAACATACATATATACTCAATTCAAAATAACCAAAAGAGACATCCCATGAAAAACACACAAAAATGAGTGTGGGAATGCCTCTGCTCCTCAGGAAAAGAACCCACCAAAAAATGACTAAATTCACAACTAGTGATCTCTTGTTTAAATTTAGAGAATTTTGTTCACAACATCATAGATTACAACTTTCAATGAAATATGAACTTTCTTAATCTAATGTTCCTTCACTTATACTAGACTATGGGTTTGCTTGGATACTTGAATAACCAAGCAAGCCCCTTCTTGTGCTTGTCTATTATCAGTGAGGGGTATTTACCCCTAATACTAAATGTGAAACTTGAATAATGACAATGCAAATTTTTTGCTCAAAATAAAATCAACGTCATTGTACATCAACGAGTAGTAAACCAAATCCTTCATATAATGTGTTCATATATACACATGCATAAAATTAAAAATTCCATGTATTTGTTTCATCTTCTAAATCGCTAAGATGGTTGAAAGATAAAATACTAGATTTATCAATACTATCTTCATCATCCAATTCATTTTCTGAATCAAAATCTTTCAAAGAGTCAATCATATTGCTTCCCCCTCTTCTACTACATTCTGATGTCCAAAGTGCTAACGCTCTCTCATAAGGAAATTTGTTGATGTCATAATTTGATATATACAAACGGGCACAAGAGACGAGGTTATTGTCCAATCTATTCCTCAACTTGGACTTAAAAAAATAAACAAGCAAAAAATCCTTTCATACTCCATAGACCCCAAAATCATAGTTTGGCACAAGTCAGCCAATTTGAAATATTCATACATATGTTCCTTTAAGGTATCACTCCTATCTAACTTGGTCCGAAATCTTGTAATAGACCTATTTAATAAAGGCTTTTCTAGTTTTCCAAATTGCTCCATCGTAGCATTTACAAAATAGTTTGTTTGTGAACGCAATTTATCAACATTAAGGATTCCATTAATTTGATGCCCTTCGATGACATATGTATGAAAATAATAACCAATCAATATTTGTATATTCTTTTTAAATTCAAAAAAATTACTTCTTTGTCCAATGTAGATTCCAAAATTGTGGATAAACAATGCTCATTTCCTCTAGTAACTCATCTCTTGGAAACATTTCTCTAATTTATGTAGTTAATACCCTTGAAACATTTGTAAGATTTGACTTTACTTCTTGAATGACAACTTGAAATTCACCTCTAGTTATTGGCTTCTCCTTTATAGTACGCCCATGTTTTTGAAGAATACAAAGAGGAACCAAATTGTCACGTACTGAAATGCATACACAATTATTTTCATCAAACTTCAAAATGTTTTGAGGATTTTGAAGATCATTGAGCTCTTTCTATTTATGACTGTCAATCACTACGATTGTAGAAATAGAGAACGACTACAAGGCCCAAAACGAGCACAAAAATTTGTTCCTACTACCTATGTGAAGCTGGATACTAATGTCCATTCGTTTTCATCAAAATTAAATTCAAATGGATGGTTTGATGAGTCCTCCTCTGCAAGACTTTATTTCTTGCATGAATTCCACATAATGACATCAACTATAAAAAAACACTCAATGGCATGCAACTAGGATCACAAATTGTGCAGATTCATATTTATGCATTGATATAGAGAAGTGGGCATATTATATGGAGAAACAATGAATTAGAAAAAAATGGACCAAAGCACCACAATGGTTATTAATGAAATTAAAAAAATAATTTTTGGCTTAGGAAAAGTATTCATTTTGATGGGTGGCATGATCATGATGTAATATCCCTCCATCCTACCAAACATTTGTGCACTAGTGGTAAATGAGAGATTAGTGACAAAAAAAATGACCAAAATTTGCATATCAATGACCACTTTTGGTTTGGCAATCGCTGGTGGCTAATTTATGGTCTTTTATTACATGACCAAAATTTGGCATTTTTATTTTGGTCATTTATAGCTTGTCAGTTGGTCATTGATTTGGTCATATATTTGAATCAATGAACAAATATATGACCGCATTTATGACCAAATTAATGACCACATGACAAACTAGAATATGACAAAATTTGGTCACATAATAAAAGACCATAAATTAGCCACAAAAACTGTTTTTTGGTCATTGATATGCGAATTTTGGTCATTTATATCTCATTGTTTGGTCAAGTATATCTCAATTTTTTGGTCATTTTATATGTGAATTTTGGTCATTAATCTCATTTATTGGTCACTAATTTAGTCATTTTTAGTCGTTTTATGTGTGGTTATTATATTTTAGTAGCTTTAATGGTATCCATTATTAATCAATATAAATTTTTAACATGACATTATGTTTAAATTAAAAAAAAAAATCATACATTATTTATCATCATCTAATACACATGTGAATTACGCAATGTCACAATAAATTAGTTAATTACAACACTTAAAAATACTATAATGTACAACCATATAAGTTTTAAAACGCACAAATTATATTATATATATGAAATGTCAAGTACTACAATAAATATGAGTTTTCTCAAAAGCTATCTCTATATAAATTTACATGAAAATCATCTAATACATCGATGAATTTTCAAAATATTACAATGGCTAAACCATCCCACTTGTACTTGGATGGTAAGCCATACTTAGATCCCGCAAAAGATTCAATTAACCCATACTTAGCAGCTTGAAAGACTCAACTGCAGGCACTTCATACTCAATGGAAAAGCCTCAGCAACAGGATATCCATACTCAATGGCCACTTAGTTAAGTTCACTCCTGCAAAATCCAATAAAAAAATCTCAGTA
Organism: Pseudotsuga menziesii; assembly: GCA_001517045.1. Classification (NCBI taxonomy): domain Eukaryota; kingdom Viridiplantae; phylum Streptophyta; class Pinopsida; order Pinales; family Pinaceae; genus Pseudotsuga; species Pseudotsuga menziesii. The sequence goes on along the minus strand of LPNX010925576.1, from coordinate 83,907 downwards.
GAAAAACAATGAAGTGTAAAGTAGAAAAACAATGAAGAAAATTATTTATAATATTTAATAGCTAACAACAATAACCAAGTTCATGTGCAAAATAGGAAAATATAATCTAAAAAATTCAAATTAAGAATTCAAAACAATCAGGAATCAAAATCCATTAATATAGGAGAAGAAACAATACATAAAAGATAGACAACTACCTTGGGGAAGAACATGAATTTTCCTAAAACCATGGTTTCAGTATTTAACCCATCTACGTGAGATTACCAAATATTCCCTTGCATTTAAGGGAAGAGTAGTTAATGAAAGAAATCAAATATTGTTTAGTATATTTCTCTGTTTGACAAAGAAATCAGTTTTCCATTGATAGACTTGGCTGAGTTGGGCCTACCTTTTAGAGCCATATTAATCCACATGTTGGTGCACTCTTTGGGTCCATAATAACTTGGCTCATAGCAAGGAATCAATCCGAATGTTCATCATCAACTTGGCTCAAATTAAGAGAATTACAAAATGAAACTTTCTCAACTCAATAAGTTTGACATTCAAGCGGTCACCAAATTTTATAATCTGTTTTAAGTCAGAGTGAGTCAATATTTATGTTATAGACACACAATCAACATAAATGGAGACCCTTAGATACTGCATCTAATCATATATATACAAAGAGTTGATCTCAAATTACACTGCCCACTTGCATGAATGATTTGGAATTTAGGGGAAATATATACAAAATATTGGAAAGAATATGTGTCCAGATTGGACTTACATCCTCAGCTCGAGCTACAAATTTTGTGTTCAATTCACTAATATGCAAGAACCCCTCCACACATTATTCAAAGTCATATCATAAACAATAACCCTAACATATGGCATAAAAATGACGAATCATTGCACTTTTAGTTTCCAGGTTCAGTAGACTAGCCATTACATTATTTTATACTAATATAGTCATACTGATATGGAATATATATATTTCAGAAGACAATAAGGTGGCTTCCTAAAAATACTCAAGACATGCATTATTATAATTTCAAAGAAAAAATATATTGAACATAGAAGGTAATAACGTGAAGTAGGCAGTTCTGTTGCTGCTCCATGCAACTCCTCCAATCCTCTGAAAGATCCAAATGGCTTGGTGTTCAATAGATGGGCTTCTATGGTTGAACATAAAAGGATGCACCCCCCTCTAAATCATAGAGTATAAAATGTTTTAGTGAATTTTTTTTTAATGCTTGGTGCACAGTAGCAAATAGATGAGGTTTTCGGCTGACCAGATAATTGGAATAGTAAATAGGGTGGTACATATCCTAACACACTATGTGTTATGCCACAGAATTTAGTTGTTTGAGTTTGATATCTTCTCTTTAGTTCTTTTGTGATCTAGTGTCAAGGGGTGGATTTTTCTTATGTAAGTTGTTGAATAGATGAGGTTGGACATGTATCCACAAATATTAAGAGATAGAACTCTTCTCCAGCCTTTTCTCGGCCTTTGGATTTGCTACGATAGCAACCTTCTATTTCTCATTTTTTGATACATACTTAAATAGCGTTTCTATTGGAAAACACTTTCCATCCATTTCAAGGCATTTGAGCCATCTAATCTTCCAACATTGGACATATATCCACAAATATTAAGAGATATAACTCTTCTCCAGCCTCATAACTTGATTATCCTTTTGGCATCTTTCCAATGCTCATAATATTTAAGGCATTATTAAGACACACACAGATATTCCTCTCATACATGCTAACTTCCATAGAAATAGCATTACAAAGTAAAAATTATTCAAACCTTTTCCTTAAATCAATTTCATGGTCATTCATACATGATGACCTCTTAAATACCATTGATCCATTTGACTGGTAGGCTCATACATACATGGCTCATACATACATTCTCATCGTATCAAAACATTCTCAGATCCATCACTCTCAAGCTCTTAAACTTCAGAAAAAAATAACTTTAACAGGAATTCTTTTAAATATTTGGGAAATCATCTCCTCACTCAATGAAAAGTTGAAAACTGGAAACAAAACAAATTTACAAATATCACTGGGGCACTTGGCCTGCTCTCAACTCATTTACCTATATCTACCTACTCTATGCTTTCAAGCTGAACGTTATGGAAGCTTACAATGTCTCTACAATTGTTTCCAATCTCAAGGTTGTTGATCTCCCTTAATATAACTCATTCTCTTGGTTGTATTCTTCTGCCTCTCTGATTGGTCTTCTTGCATTTCCTTTTGTTCACAGTTTTCATGGCTGTTCCATCCCAGGCCTTCTTGTATCCTCTTCATACATTTAATGTCTCTAACACTAGTTCTTCAAAACTGTAATGGCCTAAACCTTTTCCCTATCTAAAGCATGTTGGGTTTTACACAGAACTGTATGCCTGCTTGTGTTTGATTCCCTTCAATCTCTTCTTCTTTTGACTGCTATTGATGCTCTGATTCCGTGTCACCGCCGTGGAAACCACTCTTCCTCTGTTCAATGCCCACATGACATCCATATTTGTAATGTTCCCGTGCCCGTGCCTTCCAGACTATGTTAGGAGGCATTACAATATAATTTTCCATTTGTCCTTTCTAACATTTCTCAAAGCCTCCAGTTGTTTTTACGTGCCGCATCTAAAATTCTAACATCCTCTCATATGCTACCACGTCTACACTCCTATGTTCACATCCCTGTTGTCATTTCATGTTCATCTGCTACCTCCCAATATTCACTCTTCCATTATGAGAACTTAGAAGTCCCTTTGGAAACAATGGAAAATCCTTTTCTAGTTTACAGTACCATCCACCTAGAATTATTTATTATGGAATACATATTTTTAGAATTGCATTTTTTGCAGCCTTGATACTAGTTTCTTGACTCCCAGAAAGTATAATAGTAAAAAATATGAATGGATCACATGTTCTGGTTGGAAGTCCAGAAGCATATAAATAAATGATTGATACATGTGTTAAAGAATGTTTTATCGTTGGTAGCCTTGCAACTAATTTATCTACTTCCAGAAAATATAATAATAAAACCAACTAATGGATCCTATGTTCTAGTCAACCATCATATATTTAGAAATATATAAATTTATGATGGACATATGTGTAAATAGACAACATCTCTTGACTTGGATATTGTAATAGATAGAGACTGATCATGCCTTGTAGTTTGTTTGTATAATACTGATGTAGTACACCACAAAAACTGAAAATGATCAGCAAGGAAGCTACAACATATGGTATGAAATACATAAATCACTGATCAAAGGATGTTTGCTTTATAACAATATTGCCTTTAAAGGCTTACTGTACAGACTTAAAAATATGATCATACAAAATGACCAAATCTCTTTGAGTTTAATATGTATCCTATAATTGCAGTCTTATATTTTTTTGATTGCTGATGCATTTAGTACAATACGTTAATGTTGCAATATTTCTAATCAATTCTAAAAGGAGACTTTATGGTATAATAAATTTAGATCTACAAGGATTTCTATTATGGTGGAATTTTCTTTCATAGTTTGCTTTTAGGCAGTGCTTCAGATAACAAAGGGGCCTCTCCAAACTGGGACATATTGCTTGCTAAAGCTGGGAAGAGAACAAGGAAGGTGAGGAGGTCACTGCTGTGCATCAATTATATCTAGTCCCATTTTCATGTAATGTCTACTGTATTTTTCTAGAATCTTTCCCAAAACAAGTATCAAATGTTAAGAAAAGTTAACTCTATTTTCCTAGTAGAAGAAGGTCAAATACAATAAATGGTAAATGTTTTATTTTCTCATGTATTAATATTCTATTTATAAAATACAAATTGAAAGTTTGTTTCCTTTTCTTATTTTCCAATATATATAATCCCCTCTTTTTGTTTTCATGTATAATCTTTTAGGGATCAGGAACACATTTAAATCTAAATGCTAAGGATATAGAAAGGCGCACACCATCAGAATGTCAAGCTTCATTGGAACAAGATGTGAGAGCCAATTACTATGTTCATTCTTCCTTGTTTACTATATTGGAATTTAAGATGGAACTTAAATTATTGTCAAATCCAACAATAATTTAACTTCAATCTAGCTCTAATTTAGTTGAAGTGTTAACTGGTGGTATGTTTTGCTTTGAGAAATTCAAATTTAATGCCACTCATACAATCTAACAAATGGATAATAGAAACACTTAGAGCCAATAGGTTCAAAAGAGTATCCTAGAAGTTATTGATGTTGCAATTGGTTGTAGTATGATTTCAACATTCTACCCTTACCCTGTGAATTTTGAAACTTATTTCTCCTATAGATTTGCAATATCTTATTCCAATTACTTTTTTTGTTGTTGTTGCAAAAATTGAGGTGGTGACAAAGGAAATTGTACAATCTTCTCACTATTTTTCATGATAAGATGCCCTTTCTTTCTTTTATAGCATAACAAGTTACAAATCTCCTATATTTTGCTAGCAAAGTCTACAGAAAGAACTAGATGTACCTCTCTTGGTTGCATTTTCTTTCTAGGGTTCCTTGCCTTTTCCATCCTGTTGCAAACTATTTCCATTTGAAATTTCTTGTGAGATAGGTTCCCGTGCGATAATTTTTTTGAGTTTTTGCATCGTTCACATTCAAATCAGTAGTAGTTTTTGTTGCAACTTGAACCTTGTTGCAGTTAACCTTTGATTTTACACTTTTGACTTTTGTTTTACAGCTCCAAATTTGTCCTTATCTTTTGTTACAATTATCATTTTCTTTCCTTGTGAGTGTACACCTACAACATTCCTCAAGTCACAATTCCACAACTATGCACCATTTTCCCCAAGTTCTGGCAAAGACATATAAATTGGAAATTGATTCTGCTATATAATTTTGGAAGTGTTTCTATTCAATGGTCAGGGTTTGGTTTTAATGTTTTACAGTTCATATCATAGAATTTTATGTTTCAAGTTTTTACTGTTCTACCTAAATTTTAGTTTTTCTTTAATATACACACGCACACACAATGCACCTTCACCGTAACCTGACACACCCTGATTTCAAAAATGGGATCCGTGTACTTGCAGCTATGCCCGTCCCTACATCCACATCCATGAACCATGTATACTTAGCTATTCAGCATATGAACCTGCTAATTAAAGCATTAAAGTCCCATATTCTTAAGGTTTGAATTTCTTTGTTTGATAACTGAACTACTTCTCTACTATGGTTTTCAATTACTATGTTTCTTAAAGAAATTTATATCCTTCATTTAGTGTGCACGAGTCAATTGAGATGCACTAGAGATGATTGTCTTCTAGATTAGTTTGAAATGGGATAGACCTTTTTAAAGCCAATAGAAATCATTCATTTCTATATGAAGCTCCCAAGGAAGATCTGGAAAGTCTGAATGGAAATTCCTCCTGATCGAAGAGGATGGATTTCTTTTTCCCCAGATTAACCATTCTGCCATGGTGGAGTCTTTTTTACTATTAGCCATTTTATGATATTTTGAAGGTCTTCCTTTCCCTTTAAGTGTTGCCCTGCCATTACTCTGCCTTCCTAGATCACAATATGCTTACCACTTCCTGGAAAAGAAATAAATGGGATTAAGAGCCCCTCAATGCATAGTTCCAACAGTCCATTATTCTCTTTCTATCCATTGTGTTACAATATTTCTTGACTAAGACCTTCTTCCACAAATGAGGGGTCCTTAGATATCAAGTTTGAAATAAATTTATCTCCTAATGCTAGATTCATGGAGGCTAGGTCCCTTATTCACAATCCTCAAGAATAAGTATGGAGTATAACTTTTTACCATCTCACCAGAGAAAAAACTCCAGCATCAAAAGCTCTCAATTTTGCCTATTTTTTGAAAAGATGCCAAAGTTTTCAAAAAGCTCCCAAATTTTTCAAAAAGGTCTCTGAATGAAAAAAAACATCCCATTTAGGTGATTCTTCTCTCTGTGATATCTTATTTCTCACTACATATTAATCAATCTCAATAAATCTTTCATGGACTATAACTATGGACTATGGACCATGAGTGCTGTTAGTTTCTATTTAAATTTAACTGATAAATTGAATATATATATTTTTAATGCTTGCTGAGTTTTTACCAATATTTTCCAGAGTTTACTGATTTCATGAGATGATGATCAATCCCCTTTGATTTTTTGGTGAGTCTGAGTTTTGCAACAAAGGTTTAATTTGTGTATTTTATAAACAGTAGGCATACAATGTTTAGATTTGTATTTTCTATTGCTTGGAAACTTGTTGTGGCGATCCAACCCACATGTCTATTGCCAAAATATTGACTGTAATTTGCATAGGATAGTTTCCAGGCCTACAATTTCTAATTTTACACTTTTGACTTTTTTTCTACAGCTCTAAAATTCTCCTTATATTTTGTTAAATTATCGATTTCTTGCCTTGCATAAGATAGTTTCTAGGCCTGCAATTTCTTGCCTTGCATTGGATAGTTTCTAGACATAGCCTAACTGCTACAATGTCTTAAACAAAGACCATTAATTGTAGGTTTCCAAGAACAGCTGATTTTAAATTCATCTTCCTTGTTCATCTAGAAATGTAATGCTGAGTTTTGGTGGGCATTCTTTTTTGTTGAAATTAGTTGAATGCATGATATTATTTTAATGTTCTATGAAAGTTAATTTTTTTGGTTTATATCTTCCAAGAAAAAAAGTATATGAAATACTACTAATATTTAAAGAAGAAGACAAATATACATAGTAAGTTTCCTTTTTGACGCTCCTGATAGTAGATCTCTCTTTTTCGAAAATAGAAGCTTTAAAGTTTAAACCTATCTAAAGAACCTGCTTATACAGTCATCCAAAATGATATGGCTTTGAATGCTGAAGCAAAAATTTCAATACTAAACAAATTTTACACTTTCCACAGTCCTTGTTGAATTAAGATGCAACTTCGGAAGATATTCTTATTGTATTTATCTTGTTGTATTTGTCATGTAAAACCCTAAAAAGAACATTATCTTGTTGTATTTGTCATGTAAAACCCTAAAAAGAACAATATTATATTGTATTTGTAATATCGACTCAAGAAATAAAATGATATTGTACTTTATCCACAAAAAAAACAAGTCGACCCCATAAGGAAAAGTCTTCTAGAAAATAAGTATAAATAGAGGGGTCGCATTTCTCATTTGAGACACACACTCACAACAAGCAAGTTCGATCTTACACAAGGAAGATGTTATATCTTAGAGAGACATTTTCTCTCTCTCACTCTCTCTCTCTTCTCTCTATTCTTAGGAGTCATTATCTCTATACGAAGGGTTTGCTGGGTTTTTCTCGATTGGGTTTCCTAGGATGAATCCTTGTGTTCTTTGTCTTTCTTCTAGAGATCCTATTGTTTATTTGCAAATAAGATATACTATTATAATCTTGTAAAAATGAACAATAACAAATACTGGTGGAAAGGAAACAACAGAAGGAAAACAAAATACACAAATAATTTACTCCTTCAAATCGACCTTTCATTAATAATTCAAATCTTACAAAGAAACACCCACAAATAATCAAACTAAAAATTGAATGATACATTCAAATCGAACAAATCTACACACTTACTGAGGAAAATTGCTTGCCAAAAATTGAGAAAAAATCTTGCTGTACAGGCTAACTGTATGATTGCATGGAACTTGTTTGTACGGATTCGTATGACTGTACGGATCTGTCTTGTACATTCCTTCATGCTACTCTATGCTTGGTTGCTGAACTTGGCTCCTCTTCAAATGTACGGACCTTCATGCTACTCTATGATTGGTTGCTAAAATTGGCTCCTCTTCATATGATATTTAACCAGTCAAATGGTCCAAGCAACCACATGATATCCACACCAGCCTCCAAAGGTTTCTTCCAAGATTTTTTGTCCACCAAGCAATATAAAAAACAGGGTTTTAAATTTTTTGGATTAATTGAGAATTCAAAAGCAGTCTATGTCTGCTTTTGAAGTTTGGACTTCTGAAATATCATTTTTTTAGAATTAATTGACTATTCAAAACCATCCTTCTTTGAAACAAAAAACATAAAATCTCTGCAAAACTTTAGTTGGTTTAAACCTTTAGAAAAAAGTACACATATATATCAGATGAAAAATATCTCTGGAGGCTTCTAGCAAAGGTTTTGTGGTTAAATTATAGTGCAATGCTCTCTTTTTTACTTGTAGGTATGTGTATATGTTTGTTTTGGGGGTTTTGAATCTTAATGTTTCTATTTCTTTAAATCTGTCCTAGTCTATAGATATTTTGAGAAGGAAGCAGGGTATGAAGTTGCACATGTACACGCTTCTCAAATATTAAAGAATTGTAAGCAAATAGGCAGATTGCAAACAGAGAATATAGGTGTCTAGAGTCTAAATACCTAGTAGATTCTTTAGTTCATTCACTGGGCACATACTGAGAGCATCTGCGTTAAGGATCACCATGTTTTGTTTACTGGTTTGAACTTTGGAGTTAACTGTTAGTGTTACTGTTCACTGGTTTGAACATTGAATTTATTTTTATAGTATTACTATTCACTGGTTTGGACTTTGAAGTTCACTATTGGTGTTACTATTTAGTGGTTCTGCCCACTAATGAATTGCATATCTCGAAGTTTTCTCTACAGTCATTGATTCACTCTACAGACAAAGAAATATATAGTGTTCAGTCCACTTTATATCAACACCTTATATTATACTATCTCTTAGCTAGATATTTAGCCCCTAGTTTCTAACTTGTTCTTAGAACTTAATATCTCATTACTCTTGGAATTGTTTCAGGAGATGCTTTCATATTGGCACTCAATGTACTATCATAGTCCTATGGAGTCATGGGCCTAATTTTGTGGTTAATTGTTAGACATTAATAAAATTATCTTATTTTTTAACATAATCTTCAGATCCCGTTAGTGTTCACATGTTCAGAACTTCAGAAATATTGAGAAATCCCCATGCAAATAGGGTGAGAAGGGTGAATCAATGTGTTTTTTGTATTAGATTTTTAATGATTTTGTTAGGATGCTTTTTGGAAATTGAATTTTTTTACATTATTTTTGGTAAAATTTGAATGCAGTTTTGTTCAGTTTGGGCACCAATTCAGTGATTGTATTGAATTTGAATTGAACTCCAAACCATTTTATTTTTCCAAGTTTTCAGATAGTTAAGTCCAATACGACGGAAATTGCTAACCATACTATTGCTGCAAAGGAGTTTTATTGCAACTGAACCAAACTACAAAATAAAATAAAAGATATGCCTTAACCTACATTGGCAAGATATCAATGAAAGCAATGATAATAGAGTGCAATCTCTATAAGAGCTTTGTACAACTCAAATATGTTGGTACAATTTATTGTGGAGGTAAATTATATTAGGAAGTTAAAATCCTTTAAAAATATGGATGTTCTTAACTAATAGAAGAGTTGAATATCAAGGCAGTTCTCAAGTCATGATCCCCCATCAGCCATCTTCCCAATGAGTAAGAAAAAGGTTAAATATTCACCCCACTTGCACCAATTTAAACTTGGCAAAAAACTACCCTTTGCCCCTCGAGGTGTATTAATTGGGTTATACAAACTAACATAAACATAAGATAACATAGTTAAAGGGATAAGGAGATAATAGAAGAGAGCCCAGTTTGGTAACATAAACATGTCTTACAATTTTCATAGAGGGTTTCGAATATTTTTAAAAACATGTCTTATATTTACTGGAAATTTTACGCCTTGCCAAATTTTCTTTGGATCTCCATATAGTATGGATTAAAGGTTTTGGTTAAAATGAGACCTCATATAGAATTTATAGTTATTGTCATACTTTATCTTCAATGTCTACTATAGAGGATGACATAAAAAAGAGGTCTAGCATTCCCTCTCTCAGCCATCTCTGCATAATTGAAAATTTTATTCTTGAAACCACCAAGGATGTCCACTTGTCCACCTGCCAACCAATCCAAAGGATTCCTTTAAGAAACCTTCTCAAATATGTCCAGAAGGCCCAATTAGGACCAAGAGTAAAGACAACTTCTAAATGCAAAAACGTCCTCAATAAATTATGCAAGAAAAACTCTCAAAGGTGTCTGCTCTACCAAATCCACAAGAAAACTTCTATAAAACGAGGGACAAACTCATGTATAAACTTTCAAACAAGGAGAAGCTCCTCCTAATGACATGAAACCTCTCCTAAACTGGCCATAAATCTTCAAAGTGTTGAATGCTATCTCAACTAGGGCATGCAAACCTGAGGGAGTCACCTTATCAAAATCACTTTTCCAGCTGTTTGGAACACTTCACCATAGAAATAGACTATTTTAGGGATGTTGTGGTTGCTATTTCTCTTGTGCACAGGTTTGGAGATTTTTTGAAGACTATTCTTTAACTGCTGCTATGTGAAAACTCACCAAAAATGTTTAGAATTTGGTGAACAATGAATATATTCCCTCTTTTGTGGATGTTAATTAATTTTTTAGGGCTACAAAGTGCCCAGAATTTCTTAGAATTGGCTCAGCCTATGTTTTTAGGGTCTGAAATTATCCAATATTGGTATTTTAGGCTAAATTCATGCCCAGAACTGCTGTAGGTGGTTGTGGCTTCTCATTTTGGGGCTGTGATGTGGCTTTTAACCATTGTTTGCACTCAGAATTGTCTAAAGTTCCTAAATCTGAAGGTGATGCTGAGTTGCTGCTGTTTCACCCATAAAATACCTCTCTATGACTGTTTGGGATTCTGATTGAGGGTTGTAATGTGCCTAGACCTCTGTTTTGTGGATGTTTGATCATTTGATGACTAAATCATTCACATATTTGAAGATTCAATGTTTTTTACCACTATTAAGGGGCTAAAATATGCCCAGGTTCACCTAAATTGTAGATGAGGATGTCTTATCACTATTTCTATCCACAAACTTTCCCAGATTTGGGGGTTTACTGTTGTTATTAGTCACAGGTCCTACCCAGAATTGGAGGAATTCTTCTTACTTTTGTCTAGGAGGTCATAAAATAGGGCTGCAAACAACTTGGAGAAGAGAGACAAGGATGGAGGTTCCATATTGTTCACAGGTGACCATAAATTTACAACAAATTAACCTTTGATTTCATTGTTGGCTGTCATAAATATATCCTATTAGGACTTCAACTGTAGGCTGGAAATGATCCTATATTCATGAGTCAGGAACTATGAATAAAACACAGCCATAGCTCCTAGTCCAAAGCAAGTCACCATAATGTAGGGCATGATCACACAAGCATCCAACTAGGTCATAAATCCATGGTAAGTCCAGTCACCAAGAAAAGAATCATGTTCAATCAAGGTATGAACATGTCTCCCCCCAGTGAAAGTGTGATGCATATCACAGGTGTACACCCATGCAAAATGAGGGATAACACATTTATTCATGGTTTCTTTGATTGCGGAAGAGTATTTTTTTTTGCTGTGGAGAAAGTTTTTGCAGCCTTGGACTTGAGAAGGAGACCTCTTCTAAATCGAGGAAAATGTTTTTTTAAATCTGATTTTGTTGACTCATTATTGGTCTTCTTAGTCAAATCTCGATGTTCTTTCCTCTGACTTCTTTGGGTTTCTATTCAATCGTTTGAGGGGTAGGTACTTTAGGAGTTACAGATTGCATTTCTTATAAAGCAAATTCACTTTCCTTTTTGAATTCCTCATGCTTTAGGGGTGTGATAATACCCTGTTTACTTCCTTCACCTTTTTTGGTGTTGGGAACAACGTATTCGACTGTATGGACAACTCTTGAAAAATTTGGTCAACCTTTGGGTAGTAGTCTAAATCTTTAGGCTCACCTTCAAATCCATGCATATATCAAACTGTTGTAAAATATAGACCTAGCTGTATGTTGGTGTTGATGGAAATAACCTTCTTACAGGATGTTGAACTATCCATTTGTTACAATTATCTTTTGTATTTTTCAACCATTTACTAAGCATATGATGGGGTGTGTATTTGACTGCCTTTCCCTACCAAAATGGTGCAAAACATTGATAATTCTACATAGCCAATGTGTTGGTCATGGTGAATGTTGTTTCTCCTACATGGTTGATTTACTTTATAGCAATATAAATGAGTGGAGAGGGATATTGAATGCCCTTACCGTTCTCTTGGGATTATTTGTAGTTTTTCTTCAAAATGTTGGCCAAATGCTTAGTGCAATTGCAGACCATTCCTTCTTTAACTGTCCCACTTATTTCTATCAACATACTCAGTACTATATTGGATGCTCTACATGAACCAGTCAAGCACATACCCACAATCCCAAATTCCCATATGATCTCTCCATTTTTGACTTGTCTAATCACTAGCCCCTGAGAATTCATTGCATTTGTTACCCAATAAACTATTCAATCCATTCTTTTGTATTCGATGGTGTTGGAATGCCTTGCCCTTTGTTTGGAATCTGTAAACTTGTTATTCTTCTTATCAATTTTGCATTTATCTCTATAGGTTCATCCAGCCAAATATTTCCTCCATGGTATTGACTTATTATCAATTTGGTTGCCTCCTTATTTAAACTCTCAAATCCGGTAATTTGGGGGATTCCAGGGAATTTCTATTTGAGTTTTCTATAATTTTTTTGTATTGCCATTGGCCATACAAAATACGATATTTCCATTGGCCATATTTTAGTTCCCATTTACAAAAAAATTATCCAAAGTTGATTCATATTCTATGTCATGGACTCCTATCTGTCCTTTTGGTAACTGTATCTCAGTCTGCTGTTGAGAGAAAGAAGGCAACTGCTTCTGATCCAATCTTCGACTCTGCTCAGATAGTTGAAAGTGCAGATGAATTGGAATTGCCTTGTCCAAAATAATATTGAAAGTCAAAATTTGTTCCAACACAATATCAAAAATTGAAACATGTTAGTATTAAATTATCAATAACCTCATTTACTTGGGACTCCTGCTGACAAGCTTGATCAGGTTGTTGTTGTCCTAAAGCTTCCTTTAGTTGCAGAGTATGCTCATTATATTCTTGCTGAAGAGGAGATGTGTTAATCCCATTTTTGTCATCATTTTCGACAGTTAAATTATGCATTTAAACATATGTTTTGTCATATTTTTGCATAGTTTTTGTCACGTGGCTCACTATTCAGCCCCAGGTACGAACGAATTTAAGATTTATGTAAAACTTGTCATTTCACAATTTTATATATTAAAATTGACATTATTTGGAGTGCGTTTTGATATATTAATTTATGTATGCATTTGTTTGTAGGTTTTGGATGAGCTAACAACAAACACACATTTAGTTAGATATGCGCATAGCATGTCCAGCTTATCATCCAACTCGCTAATTAGACTGCACGATATTCATTAACAGGTTTCCAAGCATTAAAACGTTAGCATGAGATTGTTATTGCAGACCATAGTCTTTAGCGCACCAACAAACAGAAAACACATTCATCCTAGATATGCATAGAGCATATCCAGCTCACTGTCCAGCTCACCGTTCCAACCGTGCGTCGTTGATAAGAGATTCCCATGTGCTAAATCTTGCACCTGTTTATTGTCCATGCGTTTGGGTGATGCAATGGCTCTCATTCTAGAAGAATTGCCAGTGCACTGCCTCAACTCGACACTACATGATCAACCAGGCCAAAGAAGGAACCATACGCCACATCACACAACATGAAGAGAATTGATTAACGAAGGAGAAGGAGAACGCTGTGCGTTGGTGTTTGATCAGTTATACGTCATAATGGTTGACTAAATTTAGAGAGTAGTTGACCACTAAAGGGTCAACTTGCTCACCTCTATAAACATTGTGCATATAAACGCCTCCATATGAAGAGCTAAAGAGTTGATCAATTCATTAGTGAGACAGTCAGTTCTTAAGAAGAATTCTGTAACTCTGTTCCTTATTTTTTAATAGAAGTTGTATGCTCTACTGTTCATGATTGTGTTCATGTAAGCATTAGCCAGGCATCACCCCTGATTGCTGAGAGGGCCCCTCATCAACTAGAGGTTTCTTTTCTTGTGTAATTTCGTTACCTTTTCTTTGTAGTTAGTATAGTTTGATTTCTAGTTTGTTTTCATTAAATTATTGTAAACATTGCTTCCTGTAAAGCATTTTATTTCTAAAATTAAATAGCTAGTTGTGCGCATAGTTTGCTTTCAATTTTCTTTCAGTCATTTCATTTCCAGTTTTACTGTTTAGTTTTATATTGACAAGTAGATAAAATAGATTGCTTTTATCAAGTTAGAATAGATTCAATTTTGTTCATTTCCCTTTCTGTTATAAGTTTATTTAAATTCCATTTTGTTTCTTAATATGCAATGATTTCTATTTATGAATTAGTTTCAGAGTATTTCACTGTCAAATTTGATTATTAAATGGGTTTATTTACTGCCTCTCTGCATTGTATTTGCATGTGCACAAATTCAACTGAAGATTAGATCATTTAGGTTATTTTCTTACTTTAATTGTGCAGACTGTTATTCGGACAACCTGTTTACACTGTCATTCAGACACCCCTTTCAAACTTGCAGTTCAGTTTGTCATCCAACCTGTCATTTTGTTTTTAGTGTTTTTAATGTGTTTCGAACCCATTTAAAGTTCTATTTCCTTAGTTTTTGAAGTATGATTTGACTGTAATAGTTAGATGGTAGTTCTATTTAACATTAAGGCTAAAGTTAAATTGTTTTAAATTATTTATTAAAGGTTTATCCTTATCCCTACCTCTTTTCACCTTAAACATGTGAGCTATGTTATGGTTTGTTTCTTGAGTTTGTTTGTGATTCCTTTAACTAATACTGTTTTACTAGTTGATGGCTTGGGATTGACTTATCCGTTTGCATGCAAAACTTAGTATTAAATTTGTTATCCTTAGGAACATATATTAGTACCTTGTAGATTGTACATAGCAGTAGGAATTGTTCCTTTTTCACTGTATGATTACTGAAAGAAACTTGTAGAATAGAATGCAAAGTTATTTTTATTAAGTTTTCTACTTGCTTCTTTTCAAAGTTATTTTTATTAAGTTTTATACTTACTTCTTTATTAAGTTTTCTACTGATAAATTAGGTCTTCCTTGTATCCTAGTCTTTCACTTGAAAAGTTAGTTGTTGATAGTATCCTTTTTCAGTCTACAGTTAATTTGCTTATAAAATAAATTATCAATCTAGTCATTGTACTTATGTTTCCAATATAAACTTTCTTTGCATAATTAGTTCTTGAAATATTCAATAAACCTTACTAGAAAGAGTAGTTTTTCTTGCATAGAAGTAGTATTGTATATATCTTTATTCTTTAGTAATTGTTTATAGAGTAGAATAATGTATTTTTGATATTTTGATCTAGTATTCTGTTCCGGTTCAATTACCTTAATAGTTGAATTCTTAGAAGTTTGACTCAGTTTTTCATTTTGAAAGATCTTTCGATCTTTTAATTGTTAAAATATTTCCATGACACCATAGGAATTCCTCTACCTTCGCATATATTTTGTATCAACTCTAAGCCTACCAATTCTGGTCGATAATTAAATATTAGGTGAATTAATCAAGATGATATAACACCCAACAAGATGACAAATTTTGTTCTTTCTCTTCTTCCTACAATTTTTGAGCTTGTGACGATGGATTTTATTATTCAATCATGACCTCAGGAAAAACTAAAAAAATGAAATGAATATTACACGAAACTGCATGAATCTGATTGCAATAGTTGGATATATTAAGAAATGATCCCAAATAATCCATGCAACAAATAGAAACAGGTGCATAACCTGTTGTTCCTTTTGTACATCCAACATATCACCCCTGGTTTGGTTTCGCTGAGAATGTGTCTACAAATCTCGATGTTTAGAATACATCACTTGTGATTTTGAATTCACTTGGTAATTAGGATGTGATTGTTGTCTCAATGGAAATTGCTGGAATTGTGAAGGTTGGTGTTGATGCAAATATTGATGATTGTTTTGAATAGGCTAAGAGAAACATGGAAAAATTCTAAGAGGAATTTTTCCATCCAAATTTCAACCTATAAAAATAGCCTCCTGAATGATATGAATTTCTAAGCTTAAAGTACTTACAAGCTAGCAATACAAATACCCGTTGATGTTGTTGAGGGGTCATAAGTTGTTTTGGAGGAACAATAGCGGATATGGACTGGAACTATCCAAAATCAGGTTGAGGAGCCTGGACACCAGATGGTTGTAGATTTTTTGGAATTCCTTGTTGATGCATGCTAAACTGATGCATCATTCCCATTGGATCAAAAGGAAGAATCATACCCACGCCAAAAACAGGAGACGGAGCTACACGTAGTCTAGCAACATGCTCTTCCTATGCCAAAATGTCATCATAGGGTGATCATATGCCATGCCATACAATCCTCTAACCTATTATAGAATGATAATCTAGATCACTTGAATTTATTTAGTAACCAGTAAGCATTAAAATTCAAAAACCCAAACAATCAAAGAATCTGAAACAAATCACCCTCAAAACAAGCACTATAGTTTAAACGTTTATACATAAATTTGATTTTATAAAATTCTTCTAGGGGTCATGTTCTCAAAGAGAATATGATTCATTTAGATCCATAATTGTTAATATTTACTTAAGCTATTACATTTCACCAAAATCTAATAACATAATAAAAACATACATGAGGATCACTGAAAGAAAACACATTCACAGAGAACACAAGAATTTATCCTAGGAAACATGTTTTATAAATTTATGTATCTATTTTACATGTTTTATAAATTTATGTATCTATTGGGTCAGTATTGTAGGATTTTCAATAAACAGGGTATCATAACTTATGTGAATTTTTCCACAGTAAAAAGGGGCAGTTATGAGCCCTCCTCTGTTTCTTCCTTTCCTTTTCCTTTTTCAAACTTGTGTTGTCTAGGATAGATACCGCCCTTTTATTAACACAAATATAACCGTTGTAGTGAAAAAATAAAGATTATTTCAAGCTTGATACTGCCAAGCATCCTAACATATACTGAATTATTCAAAGATGATAGCTAGTACCTCTTCCTTCATTTTATCTTGTAAGGTGGATGGAAACATATTGGGGAGGAGTTTAAAAAAAATAGGTATCAAGAACTCCATGAATGGAACTACAATAAGGAATACAATAGGCACAAGCCTGGAAATATATGTCATTGTTCTAGTTAGTTGTTCTCTCTCTCTCTCTCTCTCTCTCTCTCTCTCCATGAAAGGATTTTTCCACTTGCAAGCTTCAATAGTAACCAGGAGCATATCCTCATGTAGCCCAAATAAGCTTTATATTAATCTAGTAATGTTGCAGGGCTCCCTTAAATTCATATTTCCGATGATGATTTTTACTAGACCAATCTTCCCTAATTAAAAGTCTGAAATCAAATAGTCATCTCTATGAATTAATAAAACATTCTATCTGAAAAATATTTTCATTCTTGAAAAAATACAATAATACCTTAGTTGTGCTTGAATATTAAAGGCTTTCCCACTCATAGATGCAACAACCCTTAGTGCAGGTCCAACTCCAATCAATAAACACAACAAATTTTTGACAATTGTTTCATTTTTCCTGCATGATTCCCATGCCTGCTTGGCCTTTGATTTCACTGTACTCAACCCTTCTACAACCTGGTTGCATTCTTCTGGTGATGCTTCGGTTTTTTTCTTCTTTAAAGTTCGCTCTCCATTACAATCTTTCTTACTATCTGTATCAGGTTGATAACTTGCAATATAAAGTGCAATAAGACCATGCTTCTTGATATACAATTTGAGAGGAATGGTGAAAAACATGAATTAATGATAAAAGACAGAGAATGAAGTTTGTGCTAACATTGTAGCTTCAAAATAGTGTATAGAGATCCATGGAGAAATAAATAGAAGCAATTTTAGAATGATGTTTCTATGGGGAGTGAACTTGAAGACATGTACGAAAAATGTTGAAACTTAGACAAGGAACATGATATATTCAACACGATGACTTGAAAATTGAAATTGATTGTAGGTATCAAATTGGTAATTTAAGTTTAAAAAACAAGCCACGACATGGCATTGCAAACATTGCAATAGGAGGATCTTATCAGTTTTTAGTTGTGCTGGTGTCGACATTTTCATTTATTAGTCGAAGGATTACTTTGAGGTTAAAGGGAAATTACGGGGCATGTGCTTCAGTAAATTGATGGGATTATGTTATTCAGCACTACGCACCCTATCTTTCTGCTATACAGATCTATGTAGTTTCTCATAAACCTACAATTTAGAAGAGGCATTATGGTATTGAAAGTGATGCAAGTGACATGGATTTGTATCGAGCTGATGGCAGTATCAACATTTGGAATCCAACTGCTCTTATCAATTTCGAGGACGATGGATATGCTCTTATTGCACGGCTTCAAAAACACACAAGATCTATTCGTGGCATGGAGTTCAATACAAATTCTAGAAATTTGTTGGCCTCTAGAGCTGAGGATGGGGATATTTGTAAGTAGGATCTTGCAAATCCTATAGCACCTACTCATTTTCCACCATTGAAGGGTGTGGGATTAGGTGCTCAAGGGGAAGTTTCATTTTTATCTTGGAATCAAAAGGTTCAGAATATACTGGTATCCACCTCATAAAGTGGAACAATAGTGGTTTGGAATTTAAGACGCCAGAAACCTATCATTATCTTCCTTGATGCGACTCGAAGATGATGCTCTATTTTACAATGGAACCCTGATGCTTCAACAAAGCTTATTTTACACAAGTAGTGAAACTAGTAGTGATGGTGAAGCTGAAAGGGGATCTAAGTGAACAAGATGATGTTGCGCAAGTTCTCCTGGAAAATTTTAAGTGCGTGCCATCCTTTCTCCCTCCTGATATTTTGAGCAAATTTTACCATTGGTTTTGCAAGCAGCAACTTTGGGTATTATTACATTACATGTTGCCTCTTTTTATAAGGAATGTTGTTCGCTATGATCGATCACTCTGGTGTTCGCTAGGTTTTTCTTTAATTTAAGTTTTTCATGAGAAAAATTAGAGATTTTCAGGGTAGATTTGTTAAGACAGGAAAACTTATTGAAATTCCTACTAACGTTTACAAGGGGCATAATACCCAAACCACTAACTCAACAGAAAGGTATCGAAAGACACCTGTAGGAAGTAGTTCTACCCATAAACCTAAATAGACTCTCACAGGAGATATTACTGGGGTAGACATAGAAGGAGAAGGAACCTTAGCAGGAGGTCCTAAGGACCTCATCCCTGATGAAGTTCCATAGGATCCTCCACTAGGAACCTCTAGTCTTGAAACCAAATAATACAACTTTTTCACTAGTAGGAGATCTGAATTTCATTGACTTTGTTGATACTGTCTAGGTAAAAGCTCTCTTTGGAAACTTCATAGATCTAGTTATCTCACAAATTGAAACAACCACAGTAGAACCTACTCTCCCTCTAGAATTCAATAAAAACACGGTTGATCAGAGGAAGAGATCTCTCGAAAAAGAACGTTGGGACACCCCATTACCACCTTGAAAGGAGCCTCCTAGGTATATTTACATTAAAAACCAAGCCTATATGGAGAGACAGGGAGAGAACAAAGATCTTGATGAAGTTAGAAATGACGAAGGAGAAGGGGAAAATCAAACTGAGGCTACCTTCGGGTTTCCTATTTTAGACATTGTACAGGATGTAACTATGAAAAACATCCCTCCTTCCTTACCTACTTTCTATGGAAACATTAATGAGGACCCAGACACATTTCTGTTCAAGTTTGATGTCCTTTGTAGGAGCTATAATTATCTACAAGATGCTCACAAACTAAAACTCTTTTATGCTACATTAAAATATTCTTCCTTGAGATGGTTCATGGGATTAGGCGAATCCACTATCAAGACTTGGGATGATATGAAAACCTCATTTTTGCAAAAATATCAAGAGTATTGCAAACCTAAGGACTCTTGACATGATATATTCAAGATAAAACAACTTGAAGATGAAATCCTAAAGAATTATCTCGAAAGGTTTGTTTATACATTACATAAGTCAAAATATAGTGACCTCTGAGAAGATGCAGTACGTACACTTTTACTTAAAGGGATATCCAAGGAGTTGATAGAAAGTCTTAATCTCATGGCATCTAACTATATTTCTCATAAAACCTTTGCACAAATCGATGAGATGTGAAAAAATTATTCTATAAGTATGGGGAAAGTTTGGAAAAACTTTCGGGAGCCTTATAGTAGAAATGTAAGAGGGAACATTCACAGTTCAAGTGGAGTTACAAGGATAGAGTTAGGAAACCTATTGGAGAATTTCAAGACTAATATCTTAGGAGCAATGGGTTCTCAACTAGATTCTTTACAAGCCAAGAAAAGGAAAGATGAATAATAAGCAACGATGATCATTTTTTGTCCAAGATGAAGGACCAAGCATCCCCAAAGGGAATGTCCATTAAAGAACATCTCCGTATGTCACATCTGTATAGAAGAGAATCCAACAGATACTTCCCGTCATTTCCTGGGTTGCAATCCATCTATAAGAGTGGGGATGTAGGTGAAACATCTAGGAGGCCTCTGCTAGGCCTCAAAATTGGCTTTTATAATGGCTTTATTTACATCAGTTTCTTGGCCTATTTACCGAAATCTAATACATCTATATTTAATTTGTCTATATTTTACTATGTTTCAATCAATTATAACTTATAAATGTAAAAGAAGCTTAATTCATCATTTTTGATGTGTTATTGCATTCAGTGCGCATTTTGGTACTCCATTCAACCATTTCTTTCGGTCCTAAGTTCCGCACTAGGTTTTGATGACGTGTTTTCTTATTGGTTCCTTGAGTTGGCTTGCCTTTGTCTTGATTTCATGATACATTTGTCTTTCGATTCTTGATAGTCCTATTGATTCTGCATAAAAAAATTAAAAACATAAAGAGATTAAAATATTAAAAATTTAAATTTAAAACATTGATTTAAAATTAAATCAAAATAAATAAAAGTATTAAAATATTAAAAAGAATTTAATATTACAAGAAAGTGTTTAACCTTTTTATAAATAAAACAACTTATATGTTTTTTGTTTATGAACTAAAACTCATTTTACGTGGCTTCAAAGAAATGATTATGGAATTAAAAAAGTGTGACATCCATTACAAAAGGGATAATTCATACATTCTAATAATATTAAACTCTTATCTCTTTAAGCATACGTTTCTTTTTACTTAATTTATGAGCATGCCATTACGCATTTTGATTTTAATTTAATGATTTTATGTATATATAGGCCATTGGCTGTAACTAATGGATTTTTATGTTTTTGCAGGCCGTGAAGGGTAAACTCTCGCATGCCGTGAAGAAGAGGAGCGTACTAGGAAAAAGATGGAACCTAGCTTCCAACAAATAAAACTCAGCCATTATTTAAACCTAGCACCCAACCAATCAAATTCAACCATGAATTAAGCTCATCATCTAGCTCGCTGTCCATTTCTCCGTCCAGCTCATCATACAGACTGCGCGCTGTTAATAATAAAATATCAGGCATTAAATGTTGGAATAATTTGCAAACCGTTTTGCTGTCCATGTGCCCAGGTGATCAGATGATCAGCAGTCTAGAAGGATTGCTGGTGCACTGATTTTGCCCAACATCAAGCTGCTTACTGCCCATGTGTTTAGGGAATGGGGCGCTTTTGTTCTAGAAGATCCCCCATTCACGCTGATGAAGGAGCTCTTGTTCTAGAGACTCACCCCTATGTACTGCTCGTTTCCCAACACGTAGCCATCATGCATTCTGGAGAAGATCTGTTCACGATTAAGGAGGAGCAGACACACCACACCACGCCATGATCGCGCTGAAGGAAGCATGCATGTGCGTTGGCATATGATTATTTGTTTTAATAATGGTTGGATAAATTTAGAGAGAAGTCGACCATTAAAGGGTTGACTTGCTCATCTCTGTAAATAGCTATATATACCAACCTCTTCTTGAGACCCGAGGTAGCTAGTCGCCGACGAATAGACTCTGTAAAATTCTGCTCATATTTAATAAAATTATATGTTCAGCTGTGTATGCATGTTTCAGTCTTCTGTGAAGTAATTCATTGACATAGACTAGCCTCTGATTGCTGAGAAGAGCCCCTTAACAACCGAAGGTTCCATTTGTACATATTCAACATTTATCTTTCATTTTTCCAGATAAGTAGTTTTGTTTTTATGCATATGTATTTAGTTTTCCTGTAGATGATGTTTTACTGTTAATAAATTGTAATTTTCCTATGTTTTTATGTGATTTATGCATTCAGAATTGACACGGCTGACCATTTTCATTTCTGTTTAGTTCAGCTCTCAGCCTTCCATTTGCATTTATGTTTAGTTTAGCTCTCAGCCTTCCATTTTCATTTCTATTCAGTTCATCTCTCAGCCTTTTTTTTGCACCATTCATCCAGATTGCTTTCCAGTTTGTCTTTCAGTCTTTAATTTGAATTTAGATAGAATTTTCTAAAATTCGTAGTCATTTCCAGAATTGTTTTATACAAGGATAGTTAATTAGGTCATATGCTGATTTTCGAATACTTTAACATTTCCTGTAGCTTTCATTTTTAATCTCCAGTTTAAGTGCAATTTAGTTTAATCTTAATGCTCAAAATATATAGCTCATTCGGTTCAAGTTCATGTTGTAACATTGCAAATTCTGTTCTTATTTATTTTCTTTTGGTTAAGTTTTCAAACAGTCTTAAATTATTTTTTATATACCTCGATTTCCATATTTATAAAATCCCTCTCATGGTTTTGTTCACACATATTTAATATATGATAAAGTGATTTATTTCAATGCATTAACGTATAGGAGTAGTAATGTATATGATTTTAATATATTTTTGTAAGTTAACTTGTACCTATGAAATAACTTTTGTAACTTGTAAATATATATTATAAGTTTTGAGCATTATATTAATTTGCAAATATTTAATAAATGGATATTTTGTATATTTAATATTTTATAATTTTTTTAGTAAAATTTGTGTATTAGATAATTTGTAAGGGTATTTTGTAAGTTATGTATATTCAATAGTTTGTATGAATTTAATCAATTTTGCACGATAGATTTTGAGCATTAGGAATAGAGTTTGGTTTGTTTGCATTTTTCCCTGTTAGATACATTAGTTTTTAGTATTTTTAAAGTTTTATAGCTTAGTTTACTTTTCAAATTCATAGGTTAGTTGTTGATTAGATTAGATTTGTTAAACTAGTTTGCTTACATTAGTTTATGATTCCTTGCAAAGTATTTGTTTACACTTGGTCCTTATATTAATGTTTCAATTTGATTTATACGATTGCATAAGTTCGATAAACAGAGTAGGATAGTTGGTTAGTTTTCTCTTTTGAAAATATAGAGTATCTTCGCTCATAGAATAGATAGATTAGTTCCTCTTTTCACTTATATCATAATTTCCTGTTTTATAGTAATTAATTTCATATTTGCTTTCGTATTTAATTTCAGTATTTGCTTTCATAGTTAATCGTATGGTTAATTCTCATCCCTGCATAAGCATATAGTTCATGCATTCATGAAATAGTTTAGTTGATTTGTTTCCTATTCTAAATAGTTAAATTTAGTTTCATTACATTAGATTGCTTTCGGACCAAGTGACCGCTTTCCTAGATTAATTGTTGCAATTTCATTTCATAGAATAGATTAGCATAGCATTAGACTTATTAATCCATTTCTTGTCTTTATAGAATAGATTAATATAACATTAGATTAGATTTGAATTTACTGTTACTTTTCAAGTTTTTAGTTAATTTTCTATTTTTATAGATAGATTAAATTCTTGCATTTAACTCATGCATGTAGATTAAAATCATATAGTTGCATGTTAACACATCTACATATTTAGTTAGCTTATGTTAGTTCAAGCCTTCAATTCCGCACATATTGTGTTTGCATCTCACAAGATCCCTTTTCGGGTTGACAATTAAGTGTTGAATTAAATAGTGCATATTTTTCCCCACAGCTTCCTTAGCAACCTAGAGACCAACTAGCATACTAGAACTTTCCACCACAACCCCCACTCTATTATCCTCCATATCAACCACCTTAACAATGGAACAATTCAAGTTGGAAGAATTGGCCACCTCAGTACCCTTCTCCTCAATTTCTGCAGCAGCAATATTGGTCAGAAGGGTGGAGAGGACAACCATGCCCTTAGTCACAACCTGTCTCTGCACCTAATCATCCTTAGCCTCAGCACTAAAAAAATTTCCAGCAAATTTCGCCTGGATTTGTGCCTCCTGTTCCTCTCATTGCACAACAACCTCATCACTTCCAGAATACAAACCCTCCTTGACTGAAATCATTACCTACACAACCAATACCTAACCCAAATAATAAAGCAACTCAAAATATTAACAACATTGAGTTACAAACTCTTCCATCATACCCAGGGATGATTTAAAGAAACCCCCCTAGAATTATATGTATAAAAATTGGGCGAATCTCTCCGATATATAGGAAAAGTTGAAGGCGATTTTATCAATAATATAATATGTATATATAAAAAATTTGGTGAATCTTTTATTTTATTATATAATGTTGTAAAATTTTGGCGAATATTTCATTTTATTATATAATATTGTAAAATCTTGGCGAATCTTTCATTTTATTATATAATGTTGTAAAAACTTGGCGAATATTTAACTTCATTATAAAAAATTGTAAAAATTGGTGAATCTTTCACTGATTTATATAATATTGTCAAAATAAAAGAATAACAACATTAGTCAAATAACATGAATCACATCATCAACAACAGAACATGTAGACTCACAAGTCACAACAGGAAGGTGTCAGTGAAACACAACTGCACTGACGAGATTCAGGGCAAGTGGGGACTCCACTTGTTATCTCGTCCCTTAATGGTCCAACGGACATGTGGGAACCTGAATCTTGACAAACTGATAAACTCATAGAATCATACATTATGCTCGATCTTGGCCTCCACTAGCCAATGATGGTCATGGAGGCTAATACAATTATGCATTGTAATTATGCCAATTGATTATTGCATTAGATGAATGTTGGTCTTGTGCCAATATGTATCCTACGATCAATGCATAGGAACCTAGTGCATAGACCATTTTTCTCTTCGCTTAGATATGTAGAGCTCATTTATTTTTTTGAATAACGATAAGTATTTACAAAGAAAATATACAGTCAGCGTAAAATAATTGAAAAATTGAAGAAAATTAATTCATGCAACTAAAAGTTAGTAAAAGAATCTTTTCTCAAATCCTAAAAACAACCTTGATTCAAGATACAACAAAGGGTTAAATCAAGCATCGAATGAGAACTAGAATCATTCAAAGGAATTAACACAATATTTAACCAAAATACACACAAACTTAAAAAATCAACAAAATGCTTCAAACAAAAGCAATAAACAAACCATAAAAATTTGTCAAGATATTTGTGATAAACACCAACATGGTTTCATGTACTTGAATGAGCCCATTCTTTCTTATTGAAAGTGTTGTCAAATTAGTTATTTATCATTTAATTTTAGGAAACTATCTATGTGAAGAGATAGCTCCTTGGCCTAGCTTTCTCAAATTCTAGTGTCATTTCCTATCAGATACAAGAAAGAGACAATATAAGAGATAAATATCAAACCATCAATCTTAAAATAAGCTGCATGAAGGTAATGTAGCTCAAATCATCAATGTTACAACCAAAAAGTATAATGTAGAATCTATTTTTACCTAAAACATAACCTCAAATTCATATATGGAGTTGGGGTTAGGTTTGAGTTCTGCTTTTAGCTTTTTATAGGACCTACTTTTGGGATCCCACTTTGTATTGTTAGCTTTTAGCTTTTAGATATAATTATAAAAGTCCCAACTCAACATAACAAGTAGGTTATCTCCCGTTTGTATCTATATCCATCATAATAGATGAATACCTTATAAATTGAAGCAGGTATGACCTTAACAGTCATTGAAATACATAATCTAAGAAAAATCACAAGATACTAGACTACCGATGAATTGGGGTTCGGATTCTGTTTGGCATTCTTTAGGACTCCATAATAATTGAACTGATAGACCAAAAATGAGGAACATAGAGGATAGGGACTCTGAGAACAATAGATGAGAGACAAATTCAGCTTGTCCATCCAACAAATGGTCAGGGAGTCTCAATCCCATCAAAAATCAACCCCCCTACAACCACTTGAACACACATCAGTTTGGGACTGCTTCAGATCTGATCTATCACTATTATGAAGCTACTAATTCATTATTACAGACCTATATCAACATGTCGAAACAACTAGCAGTGATAGCCTACTCCAAACAGGCCTAAAAAAATTGCATCCCTTTCTAATAAGATGAACAGACCTTAGGAAATTTACGGTTTAAAATTAGAGGTCTCACAATGATCACAACTTAATCCAAACATCCTTTAAACAGTCATAGATGAGTTTAACAATTTAACAAGTGTTCATGGTTTATATCTAGAATCCCACAAGGTTCACAAGACATATATAGAAGCCCAAAATGTCACGGCCCTATCTACAACAGCCCACAAGGTCAAGCAAGGTCACAAATGTTGTGACCCAAGATAGAATCGTTAATACAGTCACATATCAGCCTAGGAAGGTTTAGTAAGGTTTTAGTAAGGTTTAGCAGCCCGATCAAGACTACGACCCAGCTCAAAAAAAAGCAAAGTAACAACCTCAATAATATACATGAATTAANTCATTTTCGACATTTTCGACATTTTGGCTTTGGTCCTCATTTTCCACATCAAGTTCATTAGATATATTTGTTATATTGTTTTCTCCCCTTCTTTCACGACCNCAAACAACCTCACAAGATCTTTGGTTGATAATGACAGTCTTCTGGAAGAATATTTGCCACTGGAGGCTAATACAATTATGCATTGTAATTATGCTAATTTATTATTACATTA
>LPNX010925576.1:31180-56121 GCA_001517045.1 Pseudotsuga menziesii | reverse complement strand
GAATTCAAGAATGTCAGTGCACTAAACATTCTCTCATCCTCCACTGATCCCAAAATCATGGTTTGACATAAATATGCTAATTTGAAATATTCTGACATTTTTTCTCGTAGCACTTCGCTACCACTGAGATTAGTCCATAATCTTGTAATTGCACCATATTCTTTACTATCCGACGAAGAAAATTGGTCCCACATTGTTGTACCAAAGTATTGAGATTGATCTGCCATTTTTTCTTTATCTAAAATACCTTGAATATGTTCTCCTTGTATCTCGGCCTCTCGACAAATATGGCTCTGCAAAATCTTGATTTTCTTTATAAAGTCAGCTTCTAAATTTTTTTCATTTTGACTATGGTCCCAATATTGAGGGTATACGATAGACATGGCCTCCAACAATTCGTCTCGAGGAAACCGTTCTCTTACCTCTGATGATAGTGATTTTGCAATTTCTTTCAAGCTATCTCTCACTGAAATTACAACATCGTGAAATCATTCTCTTGAGATGGAGCACTGTTTGGTGGATCTTCCTATCTTTTCATTATAATAAAAGGGAACCATATGCCCACAAACTTCCATACATAGCATCCCTTTTTCATCAAACTTTCAAAAAAATTCATCATTTTCTATATTCATAATCTTCCTCCAATTTGTAAATGCTAAATCTGTAAAAGAATATTCCATAATATACAAATTATCCAATGCAAGACATGTTAATTTTCTTGCTCTTGTGTATTCAGCAATATACATCGTGCGACTCTGAGCCAACTTCACGAGGTTATTCATTTCATGAAGCATAGGAATAATTCCAGCCAATGTTAATAATGTCTCTATATTAGTTAGTAGAAATAGAAGAGTTTGAGCTTTTTCTACACTTGAGCGATGTTCATACATCACCCCTACCAAGGATGCATATTCATTGAATAGTCTTTCAGCTCGTCCCTTCAATGATATCCATCTTGTATCAACATATTTTAATAGTTTTTTTCCATTTGTAACACCATCAGAAAAAAAATTTAAACTCTAAAAATTGTTCGGGACTCCGACAAAAGTATGCATGAACCTCACGTACAAGATATTCTACCTTTGAAACCAATGAAAATTTGCTCACTATTTTAAATGCAAGATTCATCTCGTGAGCCATACAATGAATACTGAGCATAAACGGTGAAGTCGAGAGTTGCATTATAGCACAAAGGTCATTCCTTTTTCCTTGCATTACTGATGCTCTATTTGCTCCAACGCATACTAACTTTTTTGCAATCATGGAATGATCCATACCACCAATTTCCTTCAAACTATCAATAACAAGTTCATAAATATTTTTTGCTATAGAACTTTTGGTCATTTTATGAATTCCAAGTAGATAGGAATACCTGATATGGTCATTGACCATATAATTGCTCATGCAGATCCATGAAGTATTATCAATAGCCGTAACTTCATCCAAAGACAGTGACAAAAATGTAGCATTTGCAATATTCTCTTTCATATCTTCCTTTTCTACTTGAGCTAGATATTTTCCCCATTCCCAAGCACTTGATAAAGACCAATGAGAAGATGGAAAATTTGGCACTTGAATAAAAGATAGATATTTCGTCATTTTTGGATACTCTGTCATAGGACGACCATTGGATAGGAGGTGAAATACAGTGCTTAACTGTATTGTCTTTGATAAGAAATGTGTTTCCATCATCTTTCCAAATTGAGATTTGATGGTTCCTCCACTTTCCTCAAGTTTTTTCTTATTTAGTAAGAATTCATTATATTCCACTTCAAATTGGAGATGTCGACATTCACTAACAGATTTCCACCTGGCAGTAGATTTATTCTCATCATTTGCAATTTTCTTATCATACACCTTCCCAACATGCTTCTCGATTGTGTCTAACTTAATCTGTAATTTCACTACCTTGCCAAGTTTCCAACTACATGAAATGCGTTTAACTTCTCGTGAGGTCTCATTCTCATTTGCTGGAGGTATTGGTTCAATACATGGGTATCTTGAGACCCAATCAGCTTTGAATTTTCTCCCTGCGTCCCATTGGCCCTTTTTCCTTTTCCGTGAATGCACCGTGTCACCTTGCAATGAAAAATCTTCAACTTTTGAACTACCAATTTCGGATGGAAATGCATTTGTCTCACTTTAGTCATTAGAGGAATGTATTCTACCACCCATTTTCTGGGTTGCAGATGAATTCTCAAAAGTGTTGACATCTCTCACACTGATACCTTGCTCAAGAGAGCTTGAAGCATGAGTAGGATGTGGATTATTGGACTGAGGCTTTTGAAAATATGATATTACATCCTTTTGTTTTGATGTTTTATTTTTATTTCCACAATCCATGTTTGACATTTTACTTAATATTCCAAAATTGAAATTCCAAATCGATATAGAAACCAGAAGTGAAGCCTGCATGAGAAAAATGATATAAAATTAATACAATGGCACATTATCAATTTATATTTACCTGACTTACAATGAGTGTTTACATTGACTCTTTCAATGACTTTTCATTGACTCTTTCATTGACTCTTTCAATGACTTTTAACTGAATCTTTCATTGACTCTTTCCTCGAAGGAGGTGTAACACTAATACAACTGGAAGGTGTCAATGAAACACAACTACACTGACTAGATTCAGGGCAAGTGGGGACTCCACTTGTTATCTTGTCCCTTAATGGTCCAGCGGACATGTGGGGACTTGAATCTTGACAAACCAATAAACTAATAGAATCAGAGATTATGCTCCACATTATTCTTTTGGCAAACAATCCACAGAATTCAAACAAGCATGACATACATCATGCCATAAAATCACAACATTCATGACATACACATATGTAGACTTTTTTCTATGTAACATAAAGGATCATTGCGTTATATGATGACAAATGTCTCCAATGGTGTGTATTGAATAGGTATATAATGCCCCATTTTTAACACAATTTCTATAATTTCTTATTGACCAACTTGAAATAACAAGCATTGACACCACATCAACGAAGAAATGAATAATATATCAATGAATTCTAAGCCCAAGTTGTACAACTTGCAAATGATCCTTTGTATATTTAGCCAAAATGCCTAGCTTTTGAAAGATCCACTAAATGAATCTATGTATTTAGCATAACCTATCCTTTTGAAAAGGAAACTGAGATGCTCTATCTTCATCAAACCACATTATATAGAACACTTATCCTTCATATTTTCTTTGTTATACAAAGCTAACAATGTATAGAAATCAGAGTAACAATGTCGAGCATAATATCAATCACTACACGTAACATAGATTCTATGCGTATAATCCCTTCAGCATCTACGCACACAATTCTCATGTTTATAGATTCCCTTTGATTATCTATATTTCGATTGCTAAACTCAAATTCAATTCCATGTAAGATAAAGATTTATACAGATGACTTACTCTTCCATCAGATTAAAACAAGCTAATAGATAATATTTTCACTGTTATTCAACTCAAAGACTTCATATAGAAAATCACTCTGTTTCTTATTTAATTTTCCGAGCCTGTCATACAATGTAGAGATCGAGCCTGTAAGATCTGGGTATGAATAACAACAACAAGTAGTCTTAAATCCCTAATTCTAGGCGCTTTCTAGGCATGAAAACATTGAAAAGAGACCTGTAGAAATTTTGGGACAAGTTAGTGTAAATCATCGCTTGATTGAGGGTTATTTAAATCATCAATCAAGCTATTCAAAAAAAGCTTGATAAAGGGATTAAAGAATCCTCGATCGAGCTTGCGTTTCAGGCAACCCATGCTTGCATCTTGCCAAAATGTGTTACACAACTTTATGGGAACACCCACACATAAACAAACATTAAGTGAAAAATTGTAAATGCATAAAGAAGAAAACCTCTTTGACTCAAGAAGTGATTGAATCATCAAATTAGAAAAAAAATTGAGAAAGAAAGATAAATCATTGTAAAAAGGGTGGAGTTGCAAACCTTTGTGAAAAATGTAAAAAAAGGGTAGACCTACACGAAATTTGAATAAGGATATTATTTTCAATGTAGGGTGCATGGTTGATAGTACTCAACACTCTAAATTTAACATAAAAGTAAGCGATCATGAAATGAAATTAAGGGAGCGAGTACAAGCAAGCATAGCAAACTTAATACACGGGTAAAGGAAGAAAGCGTTTTCAAAAATTAAATCAAGAAATCAAAGAACTATTTGACAAATTATAAGATTTGGATAATTTGGTTCATAATCTTTATAAGGAAATTGAAGGGAAGGATCTACCAGATTGAAGCAAAGTGAACAAAATTAATTAAAAATGAGGAGCGAATTGAGAACATGGTTGATGTATCTTGTGACACTAATAACCTCATTGAAACATTGGATGCTACTTGTGACACCAATAACTTAATGCAAAAATTTGATTTTACCCGTGACATAAATGTACTAGTATAAATAGGTGATACAAATACGACAAATGAAATGGTTGATGATTCTTTACAAGGTTACGCGATGGAATTGATTAACATAAGTTTTGAATATGAGTAACTGCAAGAAGAAGTGATTCATACTAGATTTAATATTGATAAATGTAAAATTGAATTTTCTTTTAATGTCACAAAATAAACTATCATGATTGCATAAAGGAACATCAAGGAAAACATGATCTTGTTAAGCATATCATCAAACCTTGGGAAAAAATTAATGACAACAAACAAGAAACAAGACTTGGAAATGATAAGGAAGTTACTTTCCATATTCTCAACTATTCCAGACCAAAGTGATTCCATAATGCATGAATTCTTGCCAAACATTTGAAGTAGAAAGACTCAAATATTCAACAACTTGATAAAGGGGATGATGATAAAATTGAGAAAATTCTTAATAAATGGCAACATTGTCATAGAGTTGGGCAATTTGAGACATTTTTTTTCATCCTTGTCTTCATGTGGGAAGACAAGTCATCTTTCAAAATTATTTCTAAAGAAAAAGAAGGTTAAAAAGGAACATAGCATTATGGTTGGATACATTCTTGGCAATGGAATCAACAAATTGAGAATTTGCGTAAATCTTATTGTCTAGTTTAGACATGAAAAGACATATTTGAATAATAAAAATACAAAAAGAAATAATTTTTAATCAATTAATCTACATGATAATTTAGGGGATGACTATAACCCATTATGAATTGGCACTCCCTTGTACCTTAAGGGGGGAAACTACACACATGAGACACAATTATAATCTCATTCACATTAAAATGGGCCTAGTATATTATGAAAGTAGTTAGAGGTCAATTAAAACCACCACACTAGTGAAATTGGTTAGTGGTCAACCAAAACCACCATATACATGGTAACTAATTCAGTCATTAAACAAATATTCAAAAATAGAATAATTCAAATCATTAACTTGGATCCCTCCCACATTCTTCTCACCTTGCACTTGATAGGGGGTGCATCAATGATGATAGTCAAGATTCAAGTCTTGAAGTTATATAAATTCAAATTCCATCAACATTTGATAATTCCAACATGGAAACTAGTGTCCCCAACAAGCCATCTACAATAAAATAAACTATTCATTGGGATATTGTTCAACACCCAATTGTGTCTAAATTTAGAGAGAAAATTAGTGATCCTATTTGTTCAATTATAGAATATTGGTTGTCAATCAATTTATATTTTAGGATATACTCTGCTACCTCTAATTATTGATATGGGATGTGGACTTGTGATATGTATACATTGTATGTGTAGATAACCAATCTTTCATTAGGAAACCCTATTTAACACACTACCTACATGAAATAATTTAACTATTTAGGAAAATCCATACGTTGTTACTGCACTAGATATTCTACCCATATTCCATTAATTCTCAATTACAAGTTGAATGCCTTAAAGAATATTATTGATATTGCGTCTATCCAACACTACTATTTGTACATATTCCAAATTTTGGTGGTTACAAGAATAATACAAACTACAGGTTAGAAGAAAAAAATAGTCACAGGAAAGATAAAGTTATAGGAAAATTAAGTTACATAATAGTGAAACTATAGAAAACAATAAAAAATGCAGTGTAAATTGCTACAGGTCTCTTTTCAATGAAATTGCTGCAGGTCTCCTTTCTGTGTTAAAGAAAGGAATAAATTAGAGCGTTTGGCAGTTACTTGTTGAGTGGCTCGTTCCCCAACTTGTTCAATAAAAATACTCTCTCCTTGGACTAATATCCCGCACGGAAGGAGAGATTTCCTAATGTTGGATGGCCTAATGAGACTGACCTAATGAATTAGGATTGCTTGGATGAACCTTGTGGTTCACATTCCCATTAAATCAGTTGAGTGGCCTAATGAGACCGACCTAAGGCACCTCTGTGGCTTGGGTGATCTCTGTGGCTTGTTCCCATACTCTGAACTATTGGACTATTAGTATTTAACTCATTGGCAGAATGGATACCAGAGGATCCTCTTATATGCTTATATATATTAGTAGAACTCTCCTGGCTTGAGTAAATGTGATTGCAATGCATCTCTTAAAGGCTAATGGAAATCAGAGAACAAAAATAATTTCTCATGGGTTCTTCTCACAGATTTGCAATAGATGATTTTGATTTTGAGTTGGTGATACTTAGAGTTTACGTAACTCTCTATTTAATTGGCACCCATATTCTCACCAGAGTTATGTAACTCTCTTTTTAATTGGCACCCATATTCTCACCAGAGTTATGTAACTCTCTTTTTAATTGGCACCCATATTCTCACCATAGCTTGGGAGGTGTGCATTGACTGCTTATGGGTTTTGACCATTGCAATTTCGCCAGTCCCAATT
Organism: Pseudotsuga menziesii; assembly: GCA_001517045.1. Taxonomy (NCBI): domain Eukaryota; kingdom Viridiplantae; phylum Streptophyta; class Pinopsida; order Pinales; family Pinaceae; genus Pseudotsuga; species Pseudotsuga menziesii. Next base: position 49,305 of record LPNX010925576.1, on the reverse strand, counting down.
TTTCTCATAGCTGTCCTGGTGATCTATGTCACTATCTAAATTATCTTCTTCCAAATGATTGGAGGTGAATGTTAATATCAGGAAATCCTAATAGTTCACTTATGAGTGCCTTGAAGAGAAGACAGACTGGGTTCATCTCAGAGATATGAAATGCAAGAAACTGATGTGATTTTTCATTACAACCAATCATTTTTGCTTTGTTTTCAAAAGGTACACAGATGTTCTTTAAATAGGGTTCCTGCTACTCTTTTTAAGGAAGCAATTCTTAGAAACACACCTGAGGAGCTGCACTGAATAGTACGGTTTTTACTGTGGTTTAGATGCCATGCTCGAAAGACTATTTATTTTTCCATAGTCACCTGGGACATGCACCTAGCCTCAACTCTTTCTATACCACCATGCAATTCAGGTGTGGCAGAACAAAATGTGAATGAAACCTTGATGGATGCCTTTAACTTTGTAACCTTACCAGTGAATAAAAGTCTCATTGGCATTCCTACCCACCATTATCTGTCGTGGAGATAAATAGTATGAACTTATCTATAACTTAACTCTAACTATAGCTTACCTTATTCAAAACAGTGCATTATCTTTATGCATATCACATGTTGGCTGTATGCTGTCTTTTGTAAGAAACATTGTCATGAAATGCATTGTCATGAAGAGAGAAATCCATTATCTTGCTTGAGCGACACATATCTATCTATGTATATAAAACAAAATTAGATTACACGAGATGTTATTTTCAGTCGAACTCTCCTGGCTTGAGTAAATGTGATTGCAATGCATCTCTCAAAGGCTAATGGCAATCAGAGAACAAAAATAATTTCTCATGGGTTCTTCTCACAGATTTCCAATAGATGATTTTGATTTTGAGTTGGTGATACTTAGAGTTTACATAGCTCTCTGTTTAATAGGCACCCATATTCTCACCAGAGTTATGTAACTCTCTTTTTAATTGGCACCCATATTCTCACCATAGCTTGGGAGGTCTGCATTGACTGCTTATGGGTTTTGACCATTGCAATTTCGCTAGTCCCAATTTTGTTCATAGCTGTCCTAGTGATCAATGACACTGTCTAAATTATCTTCCTCCAAACGATTAGAGGTGAATGTTAATATCAGGAAATCCTAATAGTTCACTTATGACTCAAAAAAACAATGGCTCAACCTTATGTCATCACCCGTCAACTAGCCAAGTGATCTTGACTAAGGTCTGCATGGGCCCAATTTTCTCTAGTAAGATGACAGAATTGTACAGCAACAAATGCCCAATAATAACAAAAAAAATTGTAACGAAGTAGAGAGCATTCTTCATTATATTTTTAGATGATATATAAAATAAGAGTTATTGGTTGACACCTGTACAATCCATAATACAATTGGGTGCATCTACAAGCCCCCAAAATGGAGGAAATTCTCCTTGAGAATTAAAATATATTAAGAGAAGCAACGAATGATATTTTTAAGAGGTAAGAGTTGCTTATTTATAGAAAAAAAGAGGTCCATCTGCTTCCTAGTATCATATTACTTCATATGGGCACCTCTTTTCAATAAGATAGTATTATTAAGTCTTAAATAAAGGGTGTCACCTATTAGGCTATTCAGGCCTCAATTAGGGCTATTTAAGCATTTTAAAGGACATAAAATTGTATTTAATTAGGTGGCTTATTTTTGGCATATTAAACCTTCTGATAGTCTATTGGGTGCTTTCACATAGAATTTGAGCTTAATACATTACTTTTATTACTTGACAAGAAAGAATTATGACAACAGATAATGATTATAGGCTTATATGTTGGGATCTTGGGGCACATGTTTTGCTTAAAGATGCTTTGTCCTCAAAGTTGGGACAAATGTGGGTTCTGGCAAAGGAACATATTCATCAAGAAGCTCTTTTTTTTTCTTTCAATTTTTAAATATGCTTGTTCTGCAAGCTCTTTTTTTTTTCTAGAATGACTTTGGGTTGAAAAACAAACCTGCATTATTCATCAGTTTAAGGGATCTCTGTCTGAAAAACTATTTGGTTACCAATTACATCATCATTTGACCATTACATTTAGAACTGCTAGAATTTGTTTAACTGAAGTTCACTTCACTAGAGGAAATCCAGGTTGGTGAAAGTGGGGTGCTGTCACAACTCCCAACAGAATTTGAGTCTTCTCACATCATGTAGTTGTTTTCCTAGAAAGCGGGTTGGTGTGGTCTCGCAAGGGGGATACTGTTCACACAAACTGTCATGGTTGTTAAGTCAGGTTGAGATGTCACATGCCTAATTAAAGTGTATGGATGTGCCTGTCTCTAAATGGATTTGCCTGCTTTATCCATACATTGCATTTTGATGATTTTTTTCTTTTGCAGTCTTTTTGGTGGTTTTCAAGTAGGCAAGGTCCTCTTTCAAGTTATGAGTGCCTTGAAGAGAAGACAGACTGGGTTCATCTCAGAGATATGAAATGCAGGAAACTGATGTGATTTATATTCTTCATTACAACCAATCATTTTTGCTCTATTTTCAAAAGTACACAGATCTTCTTTAAATAGGGTTCCTACTACTCTTTTTAAGGAAGCAATTCTTAGAAACACACTTGAGGAGCTGCATTGAATAGTATAGTTTTTACTGTGGTTTAGATGCCATGCTCGGAAGACTATTTATTTTTCCAAAGTCACCTGGGACATGCACCTAGCCTCAGCTCTTTCTATACCACCATGCAATTTAGGTGTGGCAGAACACAATGTGAATGAAACCCTGATGGATGCCTTTAACTTTGTAACCTTACCAGTGAATAAAATTCTCATTGGCATTCCTACCCACCATTATCTACCATGGAGATAACTATTACGAACTTATCTATAACTTAACTCTAACTATAGCTTTCCTTATTCAAAAAAGTGTATTATCTTTATGCATATCACATGTTGGATTTTCTTCTTATTCCTATCTTTTGATCTCAGCCTTCCTTTACTGTTTCACATACTTACTGCATTTTTTACCTAGGAAAACCTCACCCAAAAAACTCCCAAGTACATCCCTGCATTTGCAGATGATGCCTAGTGCAAATCTGTCAGCATTGATTATGGCAGCTAACCTGTCAGGGACAATGAGTGAGGCACACAACAGAGGCAACCAGTCATGTTAATTGGTTATATTTAAGGATTATTCTTCTACAGGTTGGCTTCGAGCTACAATTTTTCAATTGGGTCCTTTCTTTTGTACAATCAGTTTCTTTCATTGTTAAGATAAATGGATAAGCTTCAGGTTTCTTCAGATGGGGGAAGGGTCTGTAATAAGGAATTAGAATGGATGGGAATTCATGTATTCTCATTTACTCTTCATTGATGACATTCTCCTATTCACTAATGGTTCAAGAAGGGATATTGAAACACTCAAATTTACTCTGGATCTTTTCTTAGGGGAATTTGGTATGTTGATCAATGACAAAAAGTCCTCCGTCTCCTTTATTACCTTGGATTTGGAGAATGTTGAATGGATTTCTAATTTTTGAAGAGTCTTAAGATTTTAAACACAGAGCCTTTGGACAAGCTACTTGATATTGAAAGTAGAGAAGATGTTTCATGGTTTCCTTGCATGTTACATATTTGCTTATACATCATTGCATTTAATGTTGTTCATTCAACATATTGGCATGATAATGATCTGCGCAAGCAATGAAGCTCCCGAGGCCAATAAGAGCCCTTGTCTGAGAAATCCCGTATCAAAGACCATCTTAAGAAAAGAGGAGCAAATTATTGAAATATTTGTGGAATTTTTTTGATTCAAATAGAATACTACTAGTATTTATTTGTTAAGATGGTTGGAACTTGGATTGACGTAGCTAATAAGCCATTAGTCAATGTGATTGCAAATCTCCTTCAAGACCATATTTCTTAAAGGGCATATGATGCCTCTGGCAAGAAAAACATTTGATGGAAGACAAATACTCAAAGTTACCAGAATTGACTTGGAGAATGATTCTAATTTCTGCAAGCTTGAAGAGTAAGAGTCAACTCAAACTCTCAAGATGACTTTGGAAATTAAAATAATATCAAAATACATTAAATAATAGTTTAACATATACTTTTGATTAATATGAAAGTTCATAATTTCCATATGATGTAAATTTTCAAAAGTAGATGATACTTCAAACTACAAAATGTCATAGATTTTGAACAGGTGACAGTTCTATTGGTTGTCTATTGTGAAATCAGATCCGAAAAACAAGTAAAATGAGTGCTTGATGTTTTTTAGTGTCTTTCAAAGACATACAACTAAGTCTGAATCGTGATTCACCATATCAATCCGCCTCACATTTGACATGCAAATTGAAATTGCAAATATGAATTTAGACAAAATTAGACTGGTAAGAGCTGTCTCAACTTGGCTTTCTCAAAACCATAGAGTCAAACTTAATACTCAAATTAGACACATAAGTGTCCGCTTATTGACACAACTGAGATGATTGGGGTGTCTAACGTGGTGTGAATGTGGTATAGGGCATAATAGGCAATACAAATTAGCAAAGATAATTCACTTGAAGAAGGTATGATTGCATCTTTTGGACCCCATGGGAGGTTTGAAGTCTAAATCTTGCTTTATAAGAAATTGCCATCGAAGTTAAATGGATGGATGAGCTTTGTGACAAAGAGAAAAAAAATGTAGCTATTTGATCTAAATGGTGCCTATAATTGGAGCATGTTTAGGATTGTGACATCAATGGGGAATGATGTCTGTGCAGATCAAGCAGAAATTGACAAAAAATTGGTATACAGATTCTGTAGATTTACCTCCACAATTTGCCTAAATGGACATATCATTTGAATAGTGAGAAATAAATCCTACCCTAAACATAATCTATCCTATGAGATCAATATTTAATTAATTGAACTGACCCATTATCTTCATTTTCTATTTCAGACTCTTACAATTAAAGGAAACCAACATCACAAATACTGTGATATGGTAGTCGATATCCGCGTTGCATTTCAATACACAGGAATCATCAGATGAGAAAAATAACAAACAGTGGGTATAGAGTTAACCACATGATACCCAAGTTGTTTAGACTGATAATATAGACAACTCTCATCCCTACATGCAACTTTGAAACCAAGGTCTTCAGAATTGGAAAAATGCAGTATCATTTTAAGGATAAGCAGGAATGATCTAACGCCTAAGAGATGTAAATATATCCGATCTCCAGATCTGCCCAATGAATATTGCAATAGTAGCCACACTGATGTACACTGCACTAAAAAGACAAAATGCTAGGCACACAAGTAGAGTTACAGCTATAAATTTGAGCATATAGATCTGTAGACAAAAACAAAACTCACAAAGAAGATCTCACAATTTACTCAGCAATTGAAGAATGAAACAATGCAAAAGACTTGCAGCTGTGAATGCTTTCATTAATCAAAAAGGTAATTTAGATTTTAATTACAATAATGTAAAATGGATTTAATAGCCACAAGCAATTCAAATCCACATGAGGAAGTTTGAATTGATGACTCTACTTTACTGTAGGTAACCAAGACATTGTCTAAATCACTATCGGAGGACCCAGTAGTTAACTGTCCTTGTCTAAATCATAACCGGAGTTCATCGAAGCTCTAAAACACAACCAAGTGTTACATTTAGTATTAAATAATGGTTAACTGACTGTTGGTAGGTGAGAAATGTGCCCCACATGTGTGCAATAAATTGAACCTAGCGCTAACTGAATGTAGAGGGATAGAACTGAATGTAACTGACTCCTAACTTGGCTTGACTAGTCATTAACTAAAGTGAACTGAACTTGGTTGGTTTCGGCACTCCTAGTTGCTTCCTAAATTGTAGGGATTGATCTAGGAGACTCCTAAACTTATGCAATCAAGTGCAATAAGTGGCAGTGAGCCTCAATTAGTGTTCCCCACACTTTGGTAACTGAAACATGTGCCCCAATTAGGTCAAGTTTAACCAATGGTGCTAATGACTATAAATAGACTGGATTGAATCCCAATTTAGACATGACTCCTAATTTAGACATATGACCAAATTTGGACAAGGGAGGATTAATAATCCTAACAACAAAAATAAGGTTGGATCCAGTAGTTAAATCAAAGTGCTTTCAGTGCTCAGACCCTGGACATGTTACCCTGTTACTGTAACCTACAAAATTGATCAATGTATTTGGCTAGACCTAGACCTGATAAAAGTCCCAAGAACTTTGAAAGCGTATGGATACAAAGTGTCTTCACAGGTAAGGTCTAGTGCAAGTATACCCTCAGTTAAATACAAGTACTGAGTGGATTTGACAAAAAAGACACCTATACTGATAGATCTTGGCATTTAAACCCAAGAGAGGAAGAAGCCACTTAGTTAACAAAGGGCCACTTACCGGAAAATGAAACACAAAAATGAAAAGTATAGTAGTACTCACACTGCGACAATAGTTGCAAGCCATTGCAGCAAGCTTGTGAGGAGGCCTACTCCTGTGGTGGTTTATAAAATTTCAAATATGGTTGTTTTTCATCCCCTGCAGCAAATCCCTTGATGTTCCTATAATTGAAAAGTTATTTTTTCAGCATGTTTGGACAAATTGTAATTTGCATTATACCATTGTCTCATATCAAGATTCTATATTCTTGAGTTATTTTTGGAAATATTTGTGGAAGATGCTTGGTTGTCAATGACAATTCTTTACTTCTTTCCTTAGACTAATGGATAGATTGAGATATTGAATAAAACCTTAGTCCATGCTCTTTGCATTTATCATTGAAAGAATAAGCAGGGGTACACATCATTCAATACAATTAAAACATAGAAACTCATGCATCTATGGAGCATTCTTATTTTGAGGTATAACCGTATATTAGACATAATGTTTTTTCCCCATCCCACGTGGCTGAAAATGATGCCATTGCTGAAGTCCAGCCACGAGGCCAAGAGAGTGCTCTAATACCATTTTTATGAGCCCAATTGTTATGAACCCAAGGACTGCACTAGCATATGAATTAATATTTTTGTAAGAAGCCAGGCCTTACTCAATCAAATCGATCAACAGTAAACTAATTTCTCTATCACAACAAACTGATCTCTAGGATGGATAAAATCTACTTGAAATAAGTTAATAACACCAATATTTTAAAAGAAGTAGATTTATATGTGTTAGGATTATTAATCCTCCCTTGTCCAAATTTGGTCATATGTCTAAATCGGGAGTCATGTCTAAATCGGGAGTCCATCCAGTCTATTTATAGTCATTAGCACCATTGGGTAAACTTGACCTAATTGGGGCACATGTTTTAGTTACCAAAGTGTGGGCAACACTAATTGAGGCTCACTGCAACTTATTGCACTTGATTGCATAAGTTTAGGAGTCTCCGAGATCAATCCCTACAATTTAGGAAGCAACTAGGAGTGCCAAAACCAACCAAGGTCAGTTCACTTCAGTTAATGACTAGTCAAGCCAAGTTAGGAGTCAGTTACATTCAGTTCTAGCCCTCTACATTCAGTTAGCGCTAGGTTTAATTGATTGCACACATGTGGGGTGCTTTTATAACCTACCATAGTCAGTTAACCATTATTCAACACTAAATGTAACACTTGGTTGTGTTTTAAAGCTCATATGAACTCCGGTTATGGTTTAGACAAGGATAGTTAACTACTGGGTCCTCCGATAGTGATTTAGACAAAGTATTGGTTACCTACAGTCAAGTAGAGTCTAATCAATTCGAACTTCCTCATGTGGATTCAAATTGCTTGTGGCTATTAAATCCATTTTACATTATTTTAATTATCATATGAATTACTTTTTTGATTAATGAAAGCATTCACAGCTGCAAGCCTTTGCACTGTTTCATTCTTCAATTGCTGAGTAAATTGTGAGATCTTCTTTGTGAATTGTGTATTTGTCTACAGATCTATATGCTCAAATTTACAATATGTAACAGCAGTAGATTCAACTGCGGAAGCAATAAATTTACTAGGAAAAACAATAATTTAGCGTATTGCGACAACTATTATAGAAACTCAAAAACAAGATAGCAAATGACATTGAAGAAATATTCAACAAACTTTATTTATATGGTAAGTTTTTTTTTTATTGACTATTTTGATCTATATAGAAGGAGGTATCAATGCAATCATGTAAGATTGTGTCCTGGCCATATAATTAGTGTTTTTTCAAATTTAACACGTTTTATTGCTGTGATTTGGCCTACAGGCCCTCACTCAGCTGTCATAAGGCTTGAAGGGGACATACAACCACCTCGCCCCTGATATTTCTCTGCAAGCGTTGCAAGAATTTCCTATTGAAGCCAACACCAGGATCAACAATGGTGTTGTTGTCCTTCACAAGTTTGAACTAGAATTTTATCACGAGAAATTGAGAATCCCTGCTGATGAAATATTTGTTGAAATTTCTATCAATGAATATGTTATTTTCTCAAGTCCAAGGTGTCGAGACCTCTTAGGCTATTTTGTAGGTAGAATCCCCCTTGAATGTGTTATTAGGGTCTAGGTCAAAGAGGCTTGGGATCCATACCATTGGATTTGTACAACTACTGGGAACCTGACAAAAGGCCTCTGCTACTATTATTTCAAAGAGGAGAATCATGCTTGCCAAAAGGCCTCTGTTACTACTCTTTCAAAGAGGAGAATCATGCCTGACAAAAGGACTGCTAGTTCTCTTTCAAAGAGGAGAATCATACCTCTTAAGTGGCCATGCATGGGCCCTAGATGTCTTGGAATACCCAAAAGAAAGGTCCCTATTTGAGATCGTTCAAAGGGTCTGGGTTTTAGGTGGGGCTGATATCTCTCTATTGGGGCAGGGGAGCTTGGATACATTAGCAAATAAAAGCACACAAAAATTGAACCAACCCCAATATTATCAACACTATGGATCATTCTGAACTACCTACTTATCAAACTTACTATTGACACTAGTAGCCTAATTGCTTATAGACAATCATTTCCGAGAGGCATTGCCCAGATTCATAGCTGCCGATTCCCACAAAGAGGAGAATCATACCTCTTAAGTGGCCATGTGTGGGCCCTAGATGTCTTGGAATACCCAAAAGAAAGGTCCTGATTTGAGATCAAGGCACTACAAAAAAAGAAAGGAGGGAAGCGTGATGATAAGTGCTCCTATGATTTCGTTCCTTTGCCCAACCCCTCGAGGAGGCAAGAGCAAATATGGGCTCGATCAATATTTGTTTTTTCTGGAGTACCGAAAGCAAGCATAACATCATTATGAACATAAAGTCCCACAACCAGAAACTGAATCGTCACTCATTGCTGAACGCACACACTGGGAATTCGAACAGTCACCCGAGAGTGTTTCATCACCTCGTTGTTCGACAGCCACCATATGGACAGTGCCCCCGCTTCTTTTCTACCACTTTGCCAACAATGTTGGACTCTTATAAACTAGTTAAACCTCTATTCAAATGGGAACATGATTCGTATTTCAACAAAATAAAGAGCATGATCAGAAGACTCAATAGTAGAATAAACAACTATTGGCTCTTCACCACCTGGTCTGCTAATTCGTACAGAGCCATTGAACCGACCCAACCAGAAACTAGAGCTGTATGCATTATATGTACAGAAATTCTAAAGAAAAATAGAAGGAAAAGCGAATAAATATATGAATCTATACCATGTGCCCTGGAAAATAATTGCTAATGAGCTCCATGGCTCTTGATTACTATAACTTACACCCAGAATAAAATTTAAAACCAACAGAGTGCCAAAGAACAATATATAGATTCCAATTTGGAAAATCCCATCAATCCGTGGTCTAGCAACAAGGTTGAGTGCTCACAGAAACTAACTTGTAAAAAGCCTACAAATAAAAGAAGATTCAAGAAAATAACTTGTAAAAAGCCTGCACAGTGTAGATAGAAGAAACTTTCTGAAATTGCTTCTCACGAATCAGCTTGACAGCCACTGTCACTACTAAATTTCGATCCAAAATCCGACGAAAAAATCCGACGACGCGTGGATTTCTCTTTTTAAACTTACCAAAAATCACAAGGATACATTTTTTTTTTGTAAATGTGGCCACAAGCATCGGTAAAGCGACGTCTATTCTCATAACCGTCGGTTAAGCGACAGATCCTTTCTATTTTGCTTACCATTTTATTCACTATTCACTGGGCTCAAGCATCGCTTAAGCGACAACACCCTTCTATTTTGCTTTATTCACTATCGCTTGACCCCAACAATTCACATTCAGTTCGCTTCAACCTTGCCTTTCTGTTAGTTATGATTTATGGATCCCTTTTGTTCGCTTCATTGCCCGCATTCTATTGGAAATCCGACCCTATACATTCGCTTTCATTTGAAGGATCATCCGACCGACAGGGTTTATGCAAGATTTTTAAATATCCTTCAATGGCCTCTCTCATGACTCTCTGAAGCTTCTCAAATCAATGGGTAAGTCCTTTAGTTTTTCAAATTCTTTCATTCACAGCTTTAATTTATCATTCCTCTATTTTAGTTTATTCATGATCTCAAATACCAATGCAAATTCCCCTTTTGTTTGGTTGTAGGTGGACGATGTCCTTGTTGGTCGTGGGGTAAGCTTAACCAAGGGATGGCGATGGCATTTTCCCCCAGTAAGCCTCCTACCTCGGCTCGTTTGCTCCACAGACAGAGTTTCGAAGGGATTATCCCTCGTGCAAGAGGTACATCATTTTTTTGACTGTTTTTAAGAATCATTAGTATGTAATACTTCAGGGTTTCAATCCGGTAGGCATGAGTTTAATACTTTCTCACTAATGGGTATAAAAACCCCATGCTTACAGTTGTAAAACTTTTCAAAGGCCGGTTGAAGCCCTCCACAATTTAATAAAGGCTTGCGACTGGGAAATCTATTTTCGTTTTGGATTTTGTGTTATCACGTTCAATATATATTTATTTATATAAGTCAAGAATTTAACCTGTAGCGTTTGAACTGAGCAAGCGTGAGGATTTATCTATGTTTAATTACTGGGTATATTCGTAATATTTTGGATTTGGGGCATATATTAGAAAAGGCCTTAAAAATTTATCTCGAAAGAAGGAAGGGAGTTGATTTCCTTAAGAAGATTCACTATCCAAAGATAGGTTCTTCACAATGAGCCATTACATGTCAGTGCGGTAGCATACTTCTCAAACATTCACAATCATTCTCTGTCCTCAATAGATAGATCCATCATCTTCCCTTTGATAGACATACAACTACCATGAACCATCTTTTTAAATTTCAGTCAGAATTTCGATCCTATTTAGTATTTATTATAACCAATATAATATTTCTGCATGATATTTTGTTTTTAAGTTTGTTTATGGTATTCCAACACACATTATGCATATAATCCATTCATTGCTATATTCATAACAACATAAGAAGCCATAGAGCAATTAACAGGGGTCTTGTCAATTGGGCAGTGATGTAGTACTTGAAGGAATACTATTAAACCTTCCAGGTGACCTAATGCATATTGTGCTCAAGACAGGGATCGGGTCAAGGGTGCATAAGCTTTAAACAAGGAGTTGTGCCAGAAGGTGCAAAGGCATGTCCATAGGATGGGTATTAGAAGAATTCTTCATCAAGCTGTTGTAATAGTTTGTCCAAATTGTTGTGTATGTTTAATAGATTCATATTTTTACCATGCAATGTGGCCAAACGGTTAGTTGTATAAATGCATTGATGTTTAAAATGTGTATTGTTCTTCACAAAACATAAAGGAATCTGTCTTCACATGAGGAGGTTCCACCTCGAATGCAGGTTTTTGCATTTAACATAGGATTTTTACATTTTGGTTGTTTAATGCCCCGCCCTGTCACCACCAACGACCTCTATACCCATATTCATGCTCCGCCTTGGCTGATCTATAACATTTTCTCCCCATTGTGGTGAGGTGGACCAAGCATAAACATTCTATACTTTAGGTCTCCCTGCTGATGAATATTTCTCTTTGTGTGCCTCCTCATTTATTCACTTATATGTTCCAAGAAATGGTATGGCATGGCACTGATTCTTCAAAAAAAGAGGTCCAGAAAGAAACTGTACACAAAAAAACTGTAAATTAAAAAATAATGAACTGTACAAACCTCAACATTATAAAGTGAATGTAATTTGATTTAGAACACTGGTACATGTCATCAGGTGGATTCTTCCAGGTATTTGAGTGGATTTTGCTTCTAAATTATCTTGTATGTGTACAATATGCATAGTACTTGGGGGAAGGAGGACCGGTTTTTACCCCAAAAACTTCTATGGAGTTGGAATAAAATTTAAAAAGCTGTATCTAATGGTAAAACTGTAACATAACAGGATACAGTGTCAATGCAATTTTAGGCCATACAACTGCCCCTAGGATGGCTCTAAATGCAAGCTAGTTGGAGATATTCCTTTCCTCGTGGCGAAATTAAGAGATGATCACAAAGTTTAAATATGATAGTTTCACCTTTGACCATTGATATTTTGAGGTTGAGAATGATACTTGGATGCCAACAAAAAATATTGTGCAGTAACAATTCAGACTGATAAAACAATCTCAAGGGTGCATGCAAATATCATAGTTGAGGCAGCCCCTTCTTGGAATACCTTGCAATGCTTTTCAAGTATCCCTTCTCCAAAAATTCACCTAGAGGATATTTCAAAGTTGGGCACATTCAACAAAGAAAATCACTCAAAACTACTATTACTATTTTCTTTAGCAAATAAGGAGACAAATATATGTAATCAGGACTTGATAACATTTGGAATAAAAAATACAATTTTCAGGTTAAACTTTGACCCATTCTGATTTATTTCACAAGTGTCTCCTTGGGTAGGGACCATTCAAGAAGAGGCCTAATATCCCATGTCCTTACTTATTTGCTACATACAAATTTGGTTTGAGTGTGTTTTCATACTCATGTAGTAGGGTAGATAGCTTATCAATTCATGTCATTTTCATCATTTTTGTAATTTTTGTAAATTTATTGTGACTGCTCGAGTAAAAGGATGAATTGCTAATGATGCACCACTAATATTTGCAGACTCTGACTGTTGGAAAATATGTTCTAACGGAGGGTGATTGGATATCCATCAATGGAACAACTGGAGAGGTCATATGGGGTAAGCAACCTTTATCTCCTCCAGTAATTAGTGGTGATTTGGGGACATTCATGACCCGCGTAGATGAAAAAAGACAACTCAAGGTAGTTCAAGTTATTACAGTCAACAAATGCTCAATGATTATGTTTTATAACTAACGTTTCTGTAAACTTTGTAGAGAATATGAGAAGAATGTATCATTATAGATGAAAGATGATTGACCTTATGCAAGTTTCCTCCTAGTTTTGTATTTTGTGTTATAAACTTGATTTCTATGCTAATACTGGATATTGATCATTTCGATCTCAGGTTATGGCTAATGCAAGCATACCAAATTATTATCTAGAAGTAAGAAATAATGGTTCCCGAGACATTGGTCAGTGCAGGACAGAACACATTTAAGCCAGTTTGTTTCTTCAACAACTTGTATAGATTTTCCTCAGTATTTTTCTCAATTCGATTAGATTTTTGGAGATGAGTTCCAAGAGAATATGGATCTCTCAAAATTTATGGAGTCACCTTATGTATTCACAATTGAAGAGCATACAGGACCCTATACCATACCTTGTGAATTTGGCCCTAAAAAGTTTCTACATATAAATGCTTGATTAAGTGAAAACCACAAAGCACAACTGCTTGAGGTTCTTAAAAAAACGCTGGAGCATTTGCATGGGAATACACTGATATGAAGGGTATATAGCATGACACTTGTATTCACCATATTTATATGGATCCAAGCATTTCACCTGTAATGCAGCATCAGAGGAGGATGAATCCTGCTCTAAAGGATATAGTAAAAGAAGAATTACAAAAGCTCCTCAATGCTGGTTTCATCTATCCTATCTCCGATAGTAAATGGGTATATCCTCTAGTGGTAGTCCCAAATAAAGTCACAGGGAAAAGGCGCATTTGTGTTGATTTTAGAGAGCTAAACAAAGTTACACTTAAATACTACTTTCCTTTACCTTTTATTGATCAAGTCTTAGATACCCTCTCAGGTAAACAATATTTTTCCTTTCTTAATGGATATAGTGGATGTAATCAGATTTTAATAGCACCTGAAGATCAAGACAAGACCACTTTTACATGTCCTTGGTGAACATATGCTTATAGAGTTTTTCCATTTGGCCTATGTAATGCACCTGCCACTTTTCAGCTGGCAGTCTTAGGAATTTTTTCTGATCTTATACATGACTATGTGGAGGTATACATGGATGATTTTACAACTTATGGCAATACCTTTCAAGAGGCTCTTGACAACCTCGGAAAGGTCATGATCCGGTGTCAAGAAATGAATTTAGCCCTTAGTCATGAAAAATGTAAAATGTTACTGACAGAAGGTATAGTTTTAGGACACCATGATTTATCCCAAGGAATTAAGGTAGATCCTACTAAGATCGAAGTAATTGTTGGACTTCCCTCTCCAAAAAACCAAAAAGAGGTGACAAGATTTCTTGGTCATGCACGCTATTACAGTCGCTTTATTGAAAATTTTACTAAATTAGCTGCACTAATGTTTAAATTGCTTACAAAGGATGTATAATTCCATTAGACAGAATCTTGTCAAAATGGTTTTGAAATTTTAAAAGCTAAACTATTCGTGGAACCAATACTCAGGGGCCCCGATTGGTCCCTTCCTTTTTGTATATCCACCGATGCCTCTAATACAACCATAGGAGGAGTCCTGGGCCAAAAAGAGGGACACGCACCTTATGCCATTTATTTTATTAGCAATAATTTGACTCCTGCCGAACTAAGTTACACTGTTACTAAAAAAGAATTTTTGGTAGTAGTTTATTCTATTAATAAATTTCACCATTACATTACAGGTTATGAAGTTTTTGTGCATACCGATCACTCTGCCATTAGATTTTTAATGAATAAACCAATTACCAATGGTATAGTGACTCGGTGGCTTCTTTTATTGCAAGAGTTTAACACCAACGTCATTGATCGACATGGTAATGAAAATCTAGTAGCAGATTTCCTCTCTCGGATTCAACATGATGATGGTGCTAAACCCGTTGATGACACTTTTCCTGATGAACATTTGTTTGCTGTGTCTGTTCAAACCCCTTGGTTTGTAGACATTTCCAATTATTTAGCAACTGGGAAATTAGCAAACCATTTGTCCCCACATGAGAAACGTCGTATTATAGTTCAGAGTTTTAATTATTCCTGGGTTGATAATGACCTCTTCTGCACCGGTCTAGATCTTATTATTCGACGATGTGTGCGGGAGGATGAAATGTCAGAAATCCTCATGCCATGATTTACCATGTGGAGTACATTTTTCTGATAGGAGGACATCATACAAAGTGATACGCTCTGGTTATTACTGGCCAAGCATTTTAAAGGATGCTGCCAAGTATGTTAAAGGATGTGATAGTTTCCAAATAATGGGTAGACCTACATCATCTGATCAGATGCCCTTACAACCTCAGGTCCTGATTGAGCCTTTTGAGAAATGGGCTCTTGATTTTGTAGGACCAATTTCTCTCATGTCTCCTAAAAATAAGTATATCTTGGTTTGCAAAGATTATGTCACCAAATGAGTAGAAGCTAAAGATTTGTTTAGGGCTACAAAGAAATCAGTGGTAGAATTTATATATGAAGAGATATTCACCCAGTTTGGTGTACGTAGAGAAATTGTCACAGACCAAGGTACTCAATTCACTTCCAAACTAATGAAAGAACTGACTACAAAATATGGAATCCGATATTGAAAATCTTCACCTTATCACCCTCAAGCTAATGGCTAGGTAGAATCAACCAATAAATTTTTAGAAGCCATTTCAACCAAAACCATTCACTTACATCATAAGGATTGGGCAGATAGACTCTCGGAGGCTTTATGGGCCTATAGGATAACATGGAGAAACACTAGCGGACATACACCCTATGAGTTAGTGTATGCAAAACAAGTACTTTTACCTATTGAATTTCAAGTTAAAACCTTTCGTATGCCAGCACAATTAGGCATGGATTTGGATGAAACACAGAAACAATGAGTGTTACAGATTAATGAGTTATATGATATTAGAAAATATGCACTCCAAAGAACCATGCTAATAGAGAATCAATGGAAGAAATGGAATGATAAGTTTATTAAGAAAAATAAATTTAATACTGGAGATTGGGCACTACTATTCGACTCACAATTTAAAAATTTTAAAGGAAATTTAACTACTCGTTGGGTGGGCCCATATGAAGTAGTTACAACTTTTGGCAATGGGTCAGTAGAAATTAAAACAATTGAGGGTTCACTAGTTTCTTTTGTAGTAAATGGACATAGACTTAGACTTTATCACCAACCAACTGTTAGTTTTTCAACATTTAAGCTAGCATTATGTTAAGATCTTTTCACTGAGAGAATAACAAGCACATCAATCACATAAGCACATCACAAGAGGCAAGAGACACAAATATTTTAGGAGGGGAAACCATAAATGGAGAAAACCCCTCAACTTCTTATAAGATAGTATCACCACAAGATGTGAACCCAAAACAGTAAGATGACCTCCCAACACAACAACAGCCTTCTGTCTTCTGTCAAGCCAAAGAATTTCCTTCTCCAAAGGTGCGCCACACTTGAGAGAGCAAGTGATGTAATTCACAAGTGATAAATAGAGAGACTCTCACTCTCTATTTATATTCTTCCGTTGACTTGAAGTGCACTCAACCATGTAGGCTTAACTTATAATTAATTACTTGAGCCTACACCTTAATTAGTGTATAATAACCCAAGTGCCCCTAAACTGTGGGGACTTACCTAATGACTTGATATGACTTGTTTACATTATTAATCCTCCCGATCGGAACATTGGGGTAAGAAAATATGACTCAAATACATAATAGAAACATCCCAGAATAAACATCGGGTTACAATATATAAAATACATAAAAGAATACATTCTGAAGTTACATATACATCAACACTCCCTCTTAACTAGGAAGGTATTCTTTTGACACAATTTTTCAGCACTAGTCTTCTTCTCTGCATCACTGGATCATGTTTGTCTTCAAGTCATCTCTGTCATCAAGTCTTCTTCATCTTCAAGTCATCTGGATCTGGATCATCTTTCGATCTGGATCATCATAAAACATCATCACAGGATCTAGATCATCACTCGATCTAGATCAATATCACTGGACTGGATCTGGATCATCACTCGATCTGGATCATCTCTCTGTACTGGATCTGGATCATCACTCGATCTGGATCATCACTACTGGATCTGGATCATCACTCGATCTGGATCTCTCGGAGTCATCATAACTGGATCTGGATCATAGCTCGATCTGGATCTCCATTGGTCATCATCATGTGTGTACTATCTCGTCATAGGAAGTTCTACAGAGCCAGCCCTTTTTCATGCTGGTTGTAGGCCTACTATCATGTAGGTCTTCGCCCAACACTTACATCTGACCTGCTCATCAGAAAGGCATGCCCAGCACTCACATATGATCATGTAGTAAACTACAATCACATCAGAAAGGCCCAGCACTCACATTCACCAGCATGATAGGACACACCTACTATCATCTGTGAAATGGCTCAACACTTATAATCACCAGCATGGTAGGACACACCTACTACCATCTGTGAAATGGCTCTGCACTTATATCTGACCTACTCGTCAGAAAGGCACAATCCCATCCAGGGGAACACATCCAACCACACTGATGGGAGACTGCTATCTAGACAGGAACACATCCTATCACAGTGATAAGAGATTTCTGCACTTACATCTGACCTCCTCATCAAAAAGGCACAACCATCCAGGGGAACACATCCAACCACACTGATGGAAGACTCCTATCCAGACAGGAAGACATCCTATCACAGTGATAAGAGATTTCAGCACTTATATCTAGTCCTATGAGAACACATCCCAGCAGTCACTCCAGAAAGGCTCTGCACTTACATCCATCCAGGGGAACACATCCAACCACACTGATGGAAAGGCTTGCACTCACATCTGATCCTACGAGAACACATCCCAGTAGTCATATCAGAATGGCCCCCAGTCCTCGACTGAGCTACCTAGTAAC